>LPNX011064030.1:47344-66051 GCA_001517045.1 Pseudotsuga menziesii
ATTAATGTCACACAGATCACCCCTGGAGTGATCCAGTTAACCTCCTTGACTGTAGGTAGGCGTGGGAGTGACTGGGATGATGGTAATTAATGCCCCACTGATGTCAATTAAACTTAGGATAGTGTTTTAACTAGGCCAATTTGACTGAAAGAGTGAGTATGATGGTAAATGTCTCCAACACAAATGAACCCCAAGAAAAAGAAGGCAGCAAAAGAAGAATTAGAGAATCTACAAGTTACATAAGTTATTATTCAAGTAGACAAAAGCAAATGGGTGTCACCCATTGTAGTGGTAAAGTAGAAAAATGAAAATTTACATATCTACATGGGTTTCCAAATGTCAAATAGAGTGACAGATAGAACCTTTTGCAGCACCTTTTGCAAAAGAAATACTTCATGGAGTTGCCAATCCAAATTTCTTAAGTTTCATTCTTTTTTAGATAGTTGTTCCAACTACATCCAAGTTTCCTTCAGATCATAGGATTAAATTTTGACAACATCAAACACTGAATGCATAACAATCATCATTGACAACAACAATAGTTGTTTAACCTATGGTGGCATGGAATTTCAAGCTACATATTGGAAAATGAAGAAAACATTGAAAAACCATAACAAACTACAAACATGGAAGATAACAGGATGTTGACAAAAGAACTGATAATCCCATCAGTAGCCTGTTATCTACAACCCTTAAATAACCACCTCAGCTCAATCCCGTGGGTAACATGTTGTTGTGTTATCTTATGATATCCTGTAGTTACTTGAGCTGTGGTGGTCTATCCTAGGAAGGAAAATGATCAAATGAAAGTCCTAGGTGATTTTGGCATAATAGAAACCCCTCAAACATGAACTCTAAGAAAAAGGTTTCTAGCTTGCAAGGGTCTTTTTCGAAAGGGAATTTAAGTTTTTAACTTCAAAAAACTTAAGGGCTGGCCTCATTCAAAGCAAACAACTTAAATCATATACTGCAATTTTAAAACCTGAACGGTGAACTTTGTGTTTACATGTTTTAAGTAGAACATTTTGTTAAAAATATGGGTTGGCCCTAGCCAACTATAACTGAAATCCAATGAATTAAACTACCACATAATCATGCTTTCATTAGTCATGTGTTCTTTGCAAACATCCTAGGTATCTGACCTTGTGCCAATTACAGTTTCCAAGTCCTCACAAGTTCCAACTCTGTTGTAATCATGTATACCATTATAAAGGTGAATCGTACAAGGGATTTATCAAGTCAAGGTGAAATGACAATGCAATCTAGCTGAATAGATTAACAGGCTCATGTAAAGAAACATATTTCTGATAGATCAAAATTTTAAAAATTCTCAAGAAAGCTTATCCAATTGTAAAATCAGGTTAGATTTCATTGCAAGAGTTGGCATGCTAAATTCATGTTAGACAAAAAATAAAGAACAAGCACGAAGCTTACTAAGATAAATTGAACATATTTGTTGCATGTGGCTTACAATACAGAAAGAGGAAATGAATATGTGCTTCGAAAGCATATTTCACCTTGTCAGCCACAGTAGAGCATTTGTGCAACTAGAAGAGCCCTTGGCTATTTTCTCTTCAATCTCCTTATGCACAATATCATATAACAAACTATTTTATAAAGGATCCAATTCGTACTTAGCATCCAATCTCTACAAAAATAATTTGGAAAAATAGTTATATGACATGCTAGAAATGGGAACAATTTATGTTTAAAATATGCATTGTTTAAACTTTAGGTCAAAAAATAACGACATAATTGAACTAGTATTAAGTAATTACATGTAAGGATAAGTAAAAACCAAATAAAAAAACTCAAACAACAAGATGTGACTAAAAAACAAAAAATTAGAAACATGAATATTTGTTAAATTCTTTCAAATTATAAGAAAAATAAACACTCTGCCTTAAAAGATATCTTTTAGAAACTATGGTCATGAAAATGAAGACTTGAGTTAAACTACATTTTTAAAAGATCGCATCTTAGTGCCCCTTCACATAACCTGAGAAAGGTTACATTTTGAATGCCAGGGGTATCTGATATATGTAATTTTGTTTTGCAAGAAATGAAATTACAATTTTTCCCATCAAAATAAAAATATATCCTTAAGAAACCCATTCCCAGCTAGTCAAAATTAGAAGTTTTTGAGAAAAATCCAAAAACTAACCCCATTGATTACAAAAGATTTATATTTATCATAAGGATTCAAAAGTGACAAAGTTGAAAACAATAAGTGTTTGAATGTAAATAGATCCTTTCATTAATGATTCAATATTGAAATTGTTATTGGCATAGGTTCTTGGAGATTAACGATTCAATGAGATTCTTGAGTGTGTCTCTTAAATCCATCAAACTCTCAATTTTTGCAGAGCAGGTCCCATGTACACCATTCTGAGAGAATCCCACTTGAAAGCCATCCATAACACGTGTGAAATGACTGCCTTGATAAGTAAAAACCCACTAAAATATCTTGCAGACAAATGTACTAAAAAAAAACAGGGAAGCAGTTTGTAGGGTCTCAAGAAAAATACTACTATGCAGAAATTTAAGCAGATCTAAGCTATGTAAACCGGCATTGCCCAAAATAAGCTAGAGCACTTATCTTTATGGATTTTGAATCTCATTTTACATTAAGGTAAAATGTGGTTACCTTCACTCAGCTCGTACTCATAGCACGTCCTGCATATTGGAAATGCACATTAGCTGCAAGAAGAAAAAAGCTCTCCATCCACTATGAGACCAACGTCATCACTACAAATATGGAAATTTGTGCACTCAAATGATGTAGAATCTTAAGCTGCAAATTACCCATAAAATCCTGTTAATGGTAATGCTATGAATTCAACAACACAATAGTATTGTTAGTTGTAGTGCTAGTGCTATGAGATACATCTCAAAACCCCCAACTAAAAAAACATAATGTTGAAGCGGAGCTGGCCAAAAGTTAGTGCAGATGACATGCACTACTAAAATGGTTGATTGTAGAGGGACCCAAATGATTGTTTCAAACCAATTCAGATGAGGAGGTTCATTTTAGAGGGACCTGAATGATTGTTTCAAACCAAACAATCCTCTGCCTTTGCAAACCCTGACCATTACAAACCCTCCTATGTGTAAACATACTTGACCTCTGACAGCACCTCCAATGACCTCATCTATGTGACCTCCGATAGACCTCCTCTGCGTGACCTTTGGATGTGGAGGTATATTGTATCGGCTTCGCCATGAAATTATTGATTGGTTTCTTTGTTTCGTGAAGAAATATTGTGTCCGGACTGTTGTGGTTATATATTTATATTTTTCTAGTGTCAAAAATCCGACTACATAGCCCTAGTGTTGGAAATCCTACACCATAGTGTTAGAACTCCTACACCTGAGTGTCGAAAATCCTACACCTGAGTGTCGAAAATCCTATGCCTGAGTGTCGAAAATCCTATGCCCTAGTGTCGGAATAGCCCTAGTGTAGGAATAGCCCTAGTGTCGGAGATCCTATGCCCTAGTGTCAAAGATCCAATGCCTTAGTGTCAAAGTCGGAATAGCCCTAGTGTCGGAGATCCTACACCCTAGTGTCGAAAATCCAATGCCCTAGTGTTGAAAATTTGACGACACTAAAATAATTTAAAAGGATCAGTACTTTTCATCGTTACTGTTTGACACATCTGTATGATACGTTGGATGTCGTCGAATTCTGTCATTGGATTTCGGGTTCAAATTCTGTAGTGGGATGACGATGATGATGATGGTCATGATGATGAAGACAATGATGACGATGACGATGATGATGAAGATGAAGATGAGGGTTATTATGATGATGACGTTGATATTGACGGTGATGATGAAGACGACGATGTTTAAGATGAAGATGAAGATGAAGATGATGACGATGATGATGATGATGAAGATGACGATGAAGATGATGATCAACATGAGGATGATGGTGATGGTGATGATGTTAGTAACTCTTTAAAAAAAATAAGATAAAATAATAGGTCTAATTAAATATTTACCTTTCATTAATTATATTTCATCATATTCTTCATCCATGTCATCGTCTTCTTAATCGAAGTCATCATCAGTATCCTCATATCCAGAGTCAACATTGTAAGGGTTGGCCATATCATCATTGTCATCATCACCATTTATGCTCATCATGTCATCGTCGGTACCACTTTCATCGGCATTGTTTTCTACATCATCGGATTCAACTATTTCTTGGAGTACATATTTTGCTGGATCATCATCATCACCTAACTCACATTGATCATGCTCTGCGTCATCGTATCCTTCTTCCAGAGAACTCTCTTCATTAGCATCATCTAGGTTATACTTTACTGGCCTTTCCCTTGGATCGTGTCTCACAACAAATGAACAACCCGCTTTACCTGGAACCTTTGAGTAAAATACCTGTTCACATTGGTTTGGAAGAACATAGGGCTCTATTCTTGGATCAAACAACCTTGTGTTTACCATGGTAAATCCATTATCATGTTCAATAATAGTTCTATCGGGATCACGTTGATTCAATCATAACCTTTACCATTTGAAAACTAATAGAACTACCTTAAAGGATTTAAATTCACACCATATAATATCTTCCAAATACCCATAGTATTGATTTTCTAAGACTTCTGGATGTCTGTCAGTTCTAGATGAAACATTGGTAACCTCAAAGATAGCAGATATCCCAAAATCTGATGTTTTCTTTGTTTCATCCAATTTTTTGATCCGATATATACCTCCATTGCAGACCATAGCCTTATGGTGTTTTACCTGCAATAAGCAATACAAGAAAAGATTACACAACCATTCAGTCCTTACACAACAATACATGGAAAAGAAGAACATGTACGTCAAAATGTAATTTGCAAAATAAAATATTTAGAGGGATTGATTAATTATATGCTTTCCATTTTATATTTTACACCATATGCCAAATCGATTTCCCTTTTTGTTAGATTTCTATCTCCATTGCATTGTACTGTTTTTACCAATGAAGCCACACCTTCCCATGATATTCCATGACCTGATTGTTCGCATCGTTCAATCCATACCTTCATCTAGTCAAGATTGTTTGCGATGTATAAATGAATTGCATCCCATTCTCGACCAACTGTTTAATGACAATAACCATTAAAATGAAAGAAAGGTGTAAATATCATGAAAAAAGTATGCTCTTAATTAAAGCAATTATAACTAGAAAACACATTTAGAATATGAACGATATAATAAACATCCACTAGCTAATAATTACCTTTCAGCTTCCTCAATCTAGCTTTCTCCTTCAGTTGCCCCCCTTCAAATTTGTTATTGGATTTCGGATCACAAATGCGACGTAAATTAAGCTTTGCTGCTAAAATAGGAAGATATTCACTAACATACAACATGTTTTGGTATACCGTATATCCTTCATGTTTTTGGTATACCAACATGTTTTTGTTATACCGATTGTTCGCATCGTTCAATCCATACCTTCATCCAGTCAAGATTGTTTGCGATGTATAAATAAATTGCATCCCATTCTCGACCAACTGCTTAATGAAAATAACCATTAAAATGAAAGAAAGGTGTAAATATCTTGAACAAAGTATATGCTCTTAATTGAAGAAATTATAACTAGAAAATACAATTAGAATATGAACGATATAATAAACATCAACTAGCTAATAATTACCTTTTAGCTTCCTCAATCTACCTTTCTCCTTCAGTTGCTCCCCTTCAAATTTGTTATTGGAGTCTCTATCACAAATGCAATGTAAATTAAGCTTTGACGCTAAAATATGAAGATATTCACTAACATACAACATGTTTTTGTATACCGTATATCCTTCCATCATAGAACCCTCAACATGTGCTTTTTGTCTCACCAAACCCTTCATAAATTTCAAGTGCCTCTCAACCATCCACATAGACCTTGAGTGCATAGGTCCACACAACTCAATCTCCTCAACTTGGTGTATGAGGTAATGTTCCTGTGCATTGAAAAATGCCGATGGTAGATGCTTCTGCATTTCACACATGAGACGAGGAATTTCTCTCCTCCAATACTTTATATCTTCTTTATGGATTTCTTTAGATGTCAACCATCTACAAGTGACACAAACCAATAACGATATTTAACAAAAATAAACATTAAATTACAATATATGCTGAAATAGTGCAAAAAAAACAAATATAAATTATACGGAGAATTAAAGAAACATTAAGCACATGCAAGTAATCTCTAGTTACCTCATGTATTTACCAAGATTATATATAACTTTTTTGACATTGTTGTCGAAGTTTTCCGGGAGAGAGAGAGGTAGAACATATTGTATCAATATACAAACCACGCCATTTATTAAAAAATGAGTATACAAACAAGAAAAAAATATACGCAGTAAAATGAAAAAAATAAATTATATGGACATAACAATAATAATTACCTTGATGAATACATGCCAATCATGTGCTTTGACCCCACAAAATCACCTTTTTTGGTGATGATATTCTTTAAGTTTGCACAAAATCTAGTGGGAAATTTAATTTTCCGCATTACTTACATTTCTTTGTTGCTCCGTAAACAGCCATGGAATTGAGTTTATATTAACTTGTTCTCCATTGCTATGAAATTGGATGATGTATTTCATTGCATGGTTGCTTTCTTGAATGTCTTTGCAAGATTTCACAACTTTATCTTTCTCCCTCCTTAGCTCCTGTAGTTGCCATAATGTTTCAGTAACATTCTTTCCAATATGCATTGTATCAAACAAATGAGCTATTTGTAGGTGCTCGTAATAGGGCAACCTGCTGAATTGAATAGGATAACTTTGCCTTCCTCGTGGAATCCCATTAATGCCTTCATGATCACGATGGACATCATGAATATTAGTTTATAAATAAATTACATCATAAATCAAATATGACCACTACAGTAAACAACTCACAATAAAAATTAATATACATAACAATTCATATACGATGATCCATACGTACCATGATGACGATTTCTATTGTATTGTATCTTCCAAAGGTGAGGTGTCATTCTCTATGGTTTTAATGTAGTCGCCTGCTTCCCATTGAAAATATTTTTTTTTTAGTTGTTCTATACCTGTGATTCTTAGAGAGGAAATGCCTATACTCATCAAACACCTCGTTTCTTAAGCTTTTTGAACGACAAGATTTTATCTTAGGACCACAAACTGGACATGAAAATTTACCCTTTGTCTGAATACCTACAATATTTAGATATGGAATATCTATGTCAAATATATTCATATATAAACTATTCTAAATACTCCATATAATTAAATGCAATTAAAGTGGAACTTCAAATTACAAACCACAAAATGAATTTAACCTAGGGGCATCATGTATTGTCCATACAACCATTGCATGGAATTGAAATTGCCTTTGTCATATTGGTCTAGATATGTCATACATAGTGATGCCATTTCATAACTTCAGTAGCTCATCTATATGAGGTTCAATGTATACATTCATATCTTTGACTTGGAACTTACCTGATTGATTTGAAGTACATATAAAATATATCATTATGAGAACCATTAAGATATATAAACTATGCATAAGAGTAAAATAATAGATATATATATAAAATTAGGAAACATAATATGATAAATGATATGCCACAACTACATTATAAATAAAATAGTTGTAGACAAAAAAACATGGAATAATCATCAACAACATTATGTGCTCCCTCTTTATTGACAACCATGGAGGAATGTTATTGTTGATAACAGAAATAGGCCACACCGTGTAAATGGATTTCATCTCTGAAAATGGATTAACACCATCTGATGCCAAATAAATCCTAATATTACATGGTTCTTCTTTAAAGTGAGGCCACTTTTCCTCCATATCTCTAAAAGCAGAACCATCTGTAGGCATTTGAATAACATCATCTTGACTTCTGTTCTTGGCATGGTAATCCATAAATTGTGCTATGTTTTTGCACCTGAACAGTCATTGCACACATGGAATGATGGGAATATAACGAAGAACCTTCTGAGGCACCTTTTTCGTTACTTTATTTGTACGATATCTACTTACATGACATTTTAGACATTCTGTTGCAAATTCATGCTGATTATAATATATAACATGGTCATCGGGGCATGTATGAATTGCTTCATAATGCATTCTAATCACTTCATGATGCATTATAATATCTTTCATGATGGAAGATAAATATCGATATGTGCGAGGTAAAATATTTGATGGTGGTAACAAAAATTCAGCTATCAAGCTACAAAAAAATTAAAAAAAAATAGTTAATGTAATAAATAAATAATATTAACGAAACACGCTTCATCCGTACGATGATCAATAATGAGTTAACAATACAATTATTAGAGGAATACAGATAAAATTTGTCATGATCCTATATATGTGATGGATTATTTTACATACCTTAGCATCCGTGTGATTGCAATGTTTGAAAGATCATTCATAACCTTCAAGTTCATTATCAACAATATAGTAAAGAGAAGATTTGTTTTGGAGCCTTCATAAAGAAGTTCATATGCCTTATCGAGAAGAGGTATATCGTGAACATCATCAAAGTCATCATCATTTTCATTATCAACATCATCGTCATCATCCATTCTAACATTAAATGAATCATGGATCAATGTATTTGTACCATCATCTTCAATTACATTATCAGTATGATCATGTTGTTCAATATGATCATTCACTTGTTCTCCATTAAACATACATGCTCCATGATCCTAATCTTGAACTTGTTCTAAAAGCACTTCCTCTGGACGATATGCTGTAGGGTGTCTTTCCTTTAATATAGATACATGGAAACATCAATATATACACACTAATATATGAAAAATAAAAATAATACATACAATTACCAAAACAAAGAATATAATAAACTTTATAATGCTAAGCCTACAAATGGACGATATTCGTTCCCCCCCTCAGCATGTCCATGTTCCCTACAATTTTTTGTGGTTCTTGAGATCAATATTCTTCTCCTCTTAAATCCCCTGTATTGAGTACACAGAAAATAACATTTGCCATCACCCCTTCATTTCGTTGCATCCCATAGTCTAGCAAGCAATTGTCGGTTGTCTTTGTTTATATCCAGAATATTTCTATTTGACATTTTGTCACAAACTTCGTGAATGAATATAACTCGTTGTCTTGAAAAATAAAGTTCCACACATCAACATTTTGTCAAACGGAGAGAAGAAGAATAAAAAAATACCGACAAACTGTCTATCGAAGAAAAAAAATTCCCACAACCGGCCGTTGAAGAATAAAACAATTCTTGAAAACGTCTGTCAAGGAACAAATAATTTTCACAAATATTCCATCGAGGAACAAATAATTTCTCAAATCATCCGTCGCTTCTACAACAAACATTTCGAAATGTTTAAAAAAAATTATATTTATAATGGCTTGGCGTCGGATATTCAACACCTTGAACATAGCTACCATTGAAAATATGGGACCAAAAATTTCAAATCTTTCAAATCTTACATTATTTAAAAAAAAAAACCTACACATACCATCATATATCTGACACTATTGGGTTGAAAAACCGACACTCTTGGTTCGGATATTCGACACTCTCGGGTTGACATACCGTCGGATAATCGACACTATACCGTCGGATATTTGACACTCCAAGGTCGGATATTCAACACTCTGGTGAGTCGAAGATTCGACACCTTATGTGTCGGATATTCAACGATGCTATTAAACTTTCCTGACTGCTGTTCTTCTCAATGATTGTTGTCCGACACATCTGTATGAAATGTCGGATGACATTGGATTCTGACGTCGGATTTCGGGTTCAAATCCTATTGTGATTTGCTTGAATTTGTTGCCTGAAACTTCTGGTGCTATAATGTCACCACTTCCTTTGGATTTTGGAATATTGATAGCTCTTGGATCATATTTTTCATCAGGTTCTCCTGACACATTGTAACATTTCATCATCATCGGTGACATCATCATTGGTTGCGGTTCTGTCAATAACTCAACCGAAACTATCTCCAACACTTTGTCGCAGATTTCCTATAATGCGCTATGGATGACTAGATCGTCATTCACAAAATTGAAAGTATTATTGGAGGTGACATTGATTTATTCCCAGGTTGTAGTTTCCCTTCACATTTCAACATAAAGATACCATCTTCATGGTATTTCATCTAGCATATGGACAAATGCATGGACCCACTCTTCCTTCAGCCTTAGTACCCATGCGGTTTTTCATGCGACCAGATGATTGTTGGGATAATTCCTTCCATCATATTTATTCCCTTGATAGTGTACATATTCTCCGAATCAAACTTCCATAATTCACTGACATACTTGCTAGTTTCCCATCGAGGCTTTGTGTGTGTCCCACCATCTTGCTGGAGTATCCTTCAGTGCTTCTTCCAACACCAATAGGCATTGAGGATTTGACACTCTATCTTCAATTTTGCTAATAAAAATTGCCAAGTTAGGTAGTCCTTCATACATTGGAAATTCGATTAATTCTTTTGCTACCCATTGCGGCGACTGAGTGACTCATGCACATTTATTGATCGATACTTCACGTAACTAGTTCTCTAGCACATCGTAAGAGTCTGATGATGCAGAGCTAGTGATTCACTAGCCTATATCTCCATCTGTAGTGAGGTTGATATAGTCCTCTGAAATATTGTAGGAACTATCCCATCCTCCCATGACTTCATATTTTATTGGTTTGAAATATTTTTTTTATTCATGGGAATCCAATGGGGAAATGGTCCATATGTCGCGATTCTGAAAGGTAATCACCCTTTTCTTGAAATTGATAACCACCAAGTTTTTGTTTACCCAACCAATTCCCAACATCGCAGGGTATGAGATGATCTCATTAACTATTTCAATAACATCAAAGTATGTGTATGTCTTTATTCCTTCCACTTTGACAAGTAGATGAGGTACTCTACCAATTGGTGACACCTTGGCCTGATTTGCTAGTTGCATCTGTACGGGTGACCAAACCGTCTATGCTTTCCCTATCATTTCCCATGTTTGCTTTGTTAGGATATTTACATCTAATCCCAGATCCAAGATGACTTAATCCACATCATAGTCATCGATATGGAAATTCATCCTCATTTCCCTTCCGGTTTTCTTCTTGTGCAATGAATTTACTTGGTGGTCTTGTCTCCCTTCCTCCTATGGATATAAAAAGATTGTTATTTATGCTAATGCCTATTGATATTTTTCTAACGTTATAAAACTATCTCGAAAATGTTCCAAGGTACTAAAATTTATTAATGATCCCCACAACTTTGTCGAATCTAAGATTGGTGGAATTTTGTAGACAAGTAACTTACCTATGTTCTTTTTCAGCATGTCTCTTGTATCGAATAATGTTTGCTTTTCATCATTTACATCAAATTGAACCTTCTTGTGAGTTGTTGGTCAGATATTAATCAGTGGTCCATCGACTCCTGGTGTAGCTTCTCCTTGGGTTACTACTCTGACATTCGTTGGTTGAGTTCTTAGTTCTGCTGAGATTTTCCTTACATTCAGTCCTAAACCTTGGTTATGAGTTGCGTTCTAGTTTTTTTGCGGTTACAATTCATTCTTTGCTTGCCAATTCACAATCAATTATGGGAATTACTCGATAGTATGGTCTATGGCGCTGTAATAAGTAAATTAATACTACAGATTCAGATATTCCCTTTAATAATGTCCCAATACTCTACAATTATAGCACATTACTGGATCCTAGCCTCATACCATAGCTCCTCCATGACAAAAGCCTCCATTACGACCTCCTCAGAATCCTCCTTACTGTTGGTTAGGCTATGGATGAGTTTATTGCGACTGTGGCTAGTTATATTGTGATTGAGTATACTATGATTAATGCTAGTTATAATGTGGTTGAGTATACTGTGGTTGTGATTGATTATACTTCAGTTGCGGCTATGGTTTTTCTAGTGGTTGTTGCTCCTCTCCCTTAATAAAATAAGTATCCACTGTCATTTATTGGAGAAAATAATACGCTCTGCTGTCCTTTTATTCATGTCCAACCTATCGACAAAAAATGTAGAAAAGGTTCACTTGCTTTGACACAACCTTATTAATGTATACACATTCCTCAGATGGATGTCCTCCAATATCACAAATTTGACACCATAGAAATCCTGCTTGACTTAATCGATTCAGAGATCCAATCTAGAAATATTTACCGAAGTCTACGCATTGATCCTTATGATGTCCCCTCGATTGGTATTGGCTGCACCATAATTCTTTGTAGACTTCTTTTCCCATCTTAATATCTTGCAACTGAATAGTGAGGTTCGCTAATTTTTACTAGATTTGGCTCATGTCGATCCCTGTTTCACCAACTGGTGAGGATTCCAATTTCATTTTGGTCTCTAGAGCTTCTTCCTGAGATGTGATCTTTTGTTGCATCAACAACATACAGATGTGTGGTACCAAAGCTGTGATAAACAATTCCTTTTATTTTACATCGCTCATTCCAAATATGACCTAAGCAATCAGGGTTTTGAATCGCTGATCAAAGTCCCATACCGACTCATTAGGCTATTGCTTTATTTCCTTCAACTTGATAATACACTGCGATTTAGATTTTAGCTTCTTGAATTCTTCGACAAATCCCATCATGATTTGCATAGGGTCTTCTAGGGATTCCCTTCCAATACTTGCATAAATCTCATATACCAGTCCAGTGCACGGCCTCAAAAGATCGTCACCAATTTTCCTCTCTTTATATATTCATCTTGCACTTATTTTACCATCCATACTGCTTCACATAAGAACCAATATTGTTTGGTATCTTTAGTCTTGTTACCATGGAACATGGGTAATTTCACATTGTCACTCTCCATTCTAGGTATTTTTTCTAGTATTCGTCGACCTGTTACTATTACAGTGTGCTAACACGTAGGACAACCCTGCGAAAAAATCATGTTTCTTCCTCATGGGTTTGACATAGTACACAGAGGTGTAGGTACGTTGTCACTTTGGGTCAGTCCTTCCTTGGACTCATGTGTAGCTTGGTTATTTTCTTCATCATTTTAGTGATTCTTAGTCCCTTGTGGTCCCTTTTCACAATTTTCCATTCTAGTAACACCAGAACTCTCCTAAGTCCTCCTCCTTTTTCTTGCCAGAACCTCACCCTACTTCACAGACGACCACACTCTTTCACAGCTTCCCTCAAAGTCTCGTTGTAACTTCCATCCATATAGCCCATATCATTCCATCTAAACCCAAACCTTCATAGTACCCACAACCTTCACGTACCAGGGATTTGCTTGTCAAAATTCATTTTTAGTATTCCTTTTTCGCATATGAGCATGTTAATAAACAATTGCAATGACAATAGAAATATCCCCCTCAGTCCCTTAAAGAATTCTCTTTCTACATTCTTGTAAGATTTAACTGTGTCGACAATGGAATTCATAATGTATCCTTCCAAAATTCTATATATCCACACATCGACAAACCCTGAAGCTTTGTTGTTCACCCTTCACAATTGCTGAATTAGTTTTGGGGTCTAGTGATTAGGTTCGCCTCCTTGGAAATTTTTCTTCTAGAAAGTAAGTTCTTCCAACCACTCGTATAGTACTATCATAAACTTAACAAAGAATATCTCATGAATATCATAATAGATATATATTCCCAACCAATATTCTGTCATCAATCTAGGGTTATTATTTTCTTTATTAGCAAACTCTCAGACCTTCTGGATGAACCAGTCCTAGATCTCCATTTCCCACGGATGCCACAACATGTCCTCTTCTTCTTTGCACTATGGTCCCAAAAATGGAATCATTTGTTGACACTATCTTATCGATAGGTGTTCACTCTGTAGGTCTGTTGACACCCATCGACGCAAAATCCCCAAACATCGGTCCATACATGTTTTACCCTATCGAGCAAGAACTATGAAGTAGGAGCAGTCTCAGCTGAGATGTCCGAGGGAGGGCTGCAGGAACCAAGTTTCTGCATAGGGAAGAGGACTTTCATACCATCTATTACTCTACCACAACATCTAGAGATATAGGGTTTCAATTAAACTATTTCCTAGATCATTACATTCGTACTTACTCAGATCTAGATTAACAAAGACTCGTTAATATCATGGTTCAAATTCACGTCAAAGACATCAACATATAGCAAACCAATACACTATGCAAGGCTTCACATTATTCAGATTTTAAATAAATAACACATGAGTCATATCATCATATATTTATTATAGATCATTATCATACTAACTTATAAAGGAAACACATCTTACAAAAACCCAAACAAGAAGTAGAATCGTTTCATCTATAGAATCTTCATATCATTAATATCAACAATACACTGAAAAAGATAGAAAAATACCTTGTTAGATTAGCCTCAGACTAGAAAATTACATTCAATCCTCCACACAATATCGTGATGATAATCATAATGATGATGTTGATGATCATCTATGTTTTCTATCTATAATATGACACTACTTATAGGCTTACTAATCCATTACAAAATGGTCCACTTGACTAATCTCCTAACTAATTTGACCAAAATGACCATTCTTGTCGGTTTATTCCTTTTTTGTGGTTAACACTTCTTTTCTATCGATTTCCTTCTTGTTGATGGTAGAAGAACACTTTGTTCCCTCTAATCCTTTTCCAACATTTATATGGAAATTTCCTTCTTTGATTTTCCTATCAAAAGTATACTTCTCTATTGATGCAATTGGACCTTGCCATATTCTCTTTCTCTCATTTGATGGATATCTATCAATTGTTTGATCCTTCTCTATATGTGGTTTGTCTCTTCATCCTGTTCCTACAATAATTTCATTACTGGTAAACCCAAAGAAACTAGAAAAATGAACTTTCCTCCATATACCAGCTAAAATGGTGACATGCCAATAGCCCTTTTTGTACTTATCATGTCTTCCCATAATGCATATTTAAGTTTGGCATGCCATTCTATTTTAGTTTCCTTTAACAATTTCTCTATGATTCTTACCAAACTATTATTTGAAGACTCAGCCAACCTATGCAGTTGAATGATTCAAATTTATATGATACTTCTGACAAAAGCTCATTGATTTCTTGGACTTAAAGGCCTTTGCATTATCTGTTACTATCCTCCTAGAATATCCAAACCTAGAGAGAATATTATTTTCAAGAAAATCAATTATGACAACATCTGTGTATCTTCTCGTAGGTATAGATTCAATCCATTTTGTAGAATATTCTGTGGCAATCAAAATCTATTTGAGCTGACCATAAGAGTTAGGATTAATTTCTCCAATAAAATATAATCCCCATTGTTGGAAGGGTGTTTCCACTGATATTAGATTCAAAGGTAAAGATATAAGCCTCATTTTTCCATCAACGGTTTGACACTCATGACAGAATACAAATTCTTTGCAAACATCATAAAAAACAATAGGACAGTAAAAACCCTCTCTTATAATATTATTGGTTGTTACTTTCCATAAATGATGGCCTCCACACACTCCCTGATGAAATTATTTCATTGTTTGTTGGGAATCATTTACAAGATATGGAGGGTTAGGGCGGTGGAGTAAGCATGAAGGATTCTTGAGGAAGGAAAAGGTATTTCGGAGAATTTTACAGGAATGGGAGGGGGTCGGTTTTACTTGGAGGAAAAGAGGACTTAGTGATGGAAAGGAGAAAGGAGGAATTAATAAGGATGGGGTTAAGTCAACAATATAGGAGGTGGGAAACATAAAAGAACAGGGAAAATTGCACCAAGGTTGAAGCAATTTTGAACTAAGGGAATTTTCTAATTGGATGATTGGATTGTGGGCTCGGGGGCTAGGAAATTTGTCGATTTCCTAGGGACAACACAATAAGCTGGTTTTCAGGGTGGTTTATATAGTTGGTTGCTAAGGTTTTTCCAGGATTGGCTACAGGAACCTAAGGAAGTCTACTACAATCTATAGAAAACTAGGTATTCTACTTAATTAAATATCTCTAAATATCAGTACTGAAAATAGAAAGGAAAATTGCATTTCATGTTACTTGGAAAGATGCATTTAATGTTATTTGTTCTTAATGCTATTACAAATATGGACCGAATGAAAATGTCATGCTATTAGAAATTTCCTATCAAGATAAACTTATGCAAAAATCTTTTAGATCATGTTAAATGAAATTAGAGAAGAAATTTTGATAAATGTCATGGTAAAAATTACATAAATTTTATTATTATTTTGACAAAAAAATTTCTTTAGGAGTTAGATAGATACAAATCCACCGCGACAAGAACTTAAGTGTCCATCTCAAATGGATGGGAACTACAGATTTATCATATTTAGTAAGCCTAATTTATGAGCTAGAATGAGTTGTCTTGTAGCAACACAATTTTCCTTTATAAGGATGTATTACTATGGTAATAATTAATCAATAATCATGTATTGATCACTCCTTAATGTGTGTTAATTATTATTATTCTTCTCTCCTTATGATAATTCTCGGAAATTCCCCGTGAGGTTAATTGTGTTCTTATATTTTTAACTTGTTTATAGAATTCTGGATACTATCAAGGCTTTAGAATCCTAACATGGTATCAGAGCCTTGCACTAAGATTTTTGAGAGTTTTTATACCAAGTATCCCTCCAAGTTAAAATTATGACATAACAAAGCATGAAAAAACATTTTATATGACCTTCAAATACATAACCAAACCATCAAGATCTTACTCCTAGTAATTTGGGTTTTGGTTTTTTAATAAAAGAATTTTAAGCTTGACATTTTTCTCCATGATTTATGTCTTTTAGGGTATACATAAAAGAATAATCATTTTTTGTTGGGTTAAATATGGCACATGGTGAAACTCATCATCATGGGATGAATATGATGGTAGTTTTCCTTAGGTATGCAGGTGTATACAATGTCCTAGATTCTTTTTGAAAATATGCTAGGTTATAATTATCTACAATTTTCAACTTCAAGCTGAATTGTCTAGCCACCTTTATAAATTTCTTTGGATTTTTTTTCAGTTTCAAGTTGACAAATGATCATTGTGTCCACACCACTCACAAAATATATTGGAAAATATTTAAACTTCAAGTTGAAAGGTAATTATCTGATTGGGCATGGTTTTAGGGATTTTGACGTTAATATTGAGTATCTAGCCATGTTTTGGACATCATGGAGAACCTTGATGTGAATGTAAATTGCCAGGAGGAAACAATCTTTAAAATTTCTCTATTTTTCAATTGAATTTAACAATATTACCTTAGGTAATTACAAGCACATATATGTATATATTACATCACAAAAATAATGATTCTCCTATAGATGCATTGGTATGCGATAGGTCATTGCAGCTGATTCTGAGTCTGAAAGTTGTGCTGAACTTAATCTAGTTCCAAGAGAGACTACGCCCTCCTTTGATATATGTTTCATGCTCCTACTTTTCCAATTAAATCCATGATAGACCCTCTCTAATTAGTAGATGTCCTCAAAACACCATCTCTAGGGTTGACTATCCATAGATTATTATAGTTGATGCTAATCTATGGATCAGCTCTTGTCACTGAGAGCGGGGGTGAATCGGTGACACAAATTTAAACACAATTTCTTTTACTTTGGAAAATGTAAAAAAAAATTTGGACACAATGATTTATCATGGAACCCAATAAGGTAAACCACCAACACTTTCTATTATCTGCAAAATTTGTTTTTACAATATACAATAGAAGGACGATGTCTTATTCCTTTTGGATAAGAACCCATTGATCAAGATTCATCCACACCCCTATTTAGTCAATTACAAATTGACCAGGAAGCACCTAATCCCCTGTAGGAACCAACCAGCCCTAGCTCCACCCTTCCACTCTTGAATGTTTATTTTCTTCAATTCCGGAACTTTAAATTTTTCTTAGACTTCTCTGGCTACTTAATAACTTTTGACAACCAAGATACACTTCTATCAATTTGAATATTCATATAAATAATTCATTCATTCTTCTTCAAATCTTCATACCCTCTCAACTCCTACCTCCTCAAATTTCTGTTTTAATAAACTTTTAATTCATAACTCTGTTTATTTATGTTTTAACTAATTAATTTATCATTTTGTCTTATTACATACTTTAATTAATTAATTTAATTTAACCTTCTTATGTCTTCCATCTCTAGGCCTTCGCACTTCCTCCACTTTTCACCTGCGAGCTCCATCTCTCCCAAAACATGGAATTCACCTTATTTTCATGCTTGCTGGATTCTTCAAACCCTCTGCGAGCAACTTAAGCCTTGTGTGGGCTTAACCTAAGCTTTTGTAGCGTATTCACGTAGGAATCACTTCCTCTCTTCCTTTGTGACCTCCATCACACCTTTGTGGGCTTATTTTAAACCCCTTGTGAGCATCTACAAGCTTCTGCAGGATTCATCCACCTCTAGGATACGAGATTATGCTTCCTCTCATGCATGTGGGCTTCCTTCTTTGCTAGTTGTTGGCTTCATTTCTTCACACCCACGTGTTGGTCTTCTATTATTAGCTGTCTAATACATTGCTTTCTAGCATAACACTTATTAAACCATATGATTTATTCGTTTTATTAATGTTTATTTGTATGGTTATGTTTCTATGGAGACCCACATGAACAAAAGGCTTGGTAAGTAATATTTTGGTTATTTTATGCATAAATTGGTTTTTATCTCCACATATATATATTCGGTCAAATGATGGTTTGTTATTTC
>LPNX011064034.1:0-39070 GCA_001517045.1 Pseudotsuga menziesii
ATATAGGACCCTTATATAAACATACACACATTTTCCTTCCACTCTCCTTGGTCAAGGTGAGGTGGATACAAGTGCTGGTATAATTAGGCTCCTGTTCTTTTTAAGGAAAGATTCCTTTTGACCATTAGCTCTATTAGGATGCTTTTCTCCTAGAAAAAGCCCTTTTGATCTTATCCCCTTAATTCTTTTGTATTGATGCTAAATCGGGTGCAACTCATTCTATCGTGACTTGATTCTATTAGGGTTTTGTTCAAAGTTGCGATGTCTCAGTCGTGATAGGTTTTGGTGAAACCATGTACCGCGGTACGTGCAGATACTCTCTTTGAAGGCCGAGGATGTAAGTTTTTCCACTTAGGCTTATTTCGATCTAGGACGACCATTAAATCTTGTGTCATTCAAGAATATGTTCACTCTTCTTCCCATTCACTGTTTTACCTCCGCTAGTGGATTCAGTCGCCCGTTTTAAATCGTGTCCCGGTCTCTCGTCTCCCAGGTCTATAGCTTGAAAAAAAAATCACATCTCCTATCATACAAGGTTCTATTGGTGGGGCCTTGGCCTTGAGCTCCTCACCAGAGAACAAGATACATCCAAAATTACAAAATATTCAGAGGTAGTTCAAGGGGGACGTTACAATCTCGGTCAGTTTGATTCTTGATGGATGAGTCTGGATCTGAGTCATGTTTGTCTGTGTGATTGATAGAGGAGGAGGTTAGATATCTGCTACTGAAGACTGTGCAGGAGGCCTCTCAAGTAATCTGTAAATATTTTCAACCTTGCCATGGCGGCCACAGAAGAAGCATGCGCAAGAGGCCGCTCGGGTAATATGTAAATTATGCAAGGTAATATATAAATTATGTAAGGTAATTTTCTAGATTATACGTGTCTTTAGGCCCTATAATGTTTGCTAATATAAATTACTGGTATTTGTGTAGGAAAAAGGGTAAAAAATAGAACCATGAGCCTAGGTTTGCTCGATCATCTGAAAGATGTCTATCGTTGGCGCAAATATGGAGAAAAGGCAGTGAAGAATAACCCCTTTCCTAGGTTAATACTCCTTCTCAACTTTAATGTAAGTTCAAGTCTCTGTTATCACTGTTGTTTAATTCAAAATGAATAAGATCGATTGATTACCCATAGATAGAATGATGGTTGTTGGGTTTGAATCCATTACCCACAATACCTACATATATATTGATGGTTGTTGTCTATTGTGTTCGATACAAAGCATTTTCCGGGTGATAGTTTCCCAACTAGCAAGTTCATGCCGATGCCGCGCAACAGTATGGAACGTTTAAGAGGAAAAATGGGTCTAGTCCCATGACATTATCCCTATCTACAAGCACTTATACAAAAGAGATTTAAGTGCATAATTACCTATGAATCAAACATCATTAATAGTTATAAATGTTGAATCTTCCCACCTCACACCAACACAAAACACGTATTTTTGTGTTGTGTTCTACTACCCTATCCTCACAAACATTAACTTGTCGAGTCTAACATTGAAGCTTTGCTAGCCCACTGCGTCAAGACTGAATGATGGACGCCCTGCATCGGAAGGTGTTCAACGAAAAAATATTGGGGTGTTCATATATTCAAAACTTGAATAGCTCATTCAATGTGGTTGTGGTATTAGCATCGCGATAGTTTCTTCTCATCCGAACCCTAGTCTCATCAATGAATGCCACTAATGTGTACCTATTCTCCTTGATTAAAAAAAGAAAAAAAGAAAAAAAAAATTAAAACTTTACAAAGATGAAAGTGACATGTCAAATTCAAAGTCCCAAACATTAAAATTTTCAAAATTGATATTTTATTAAATAAACAAGTGCTACGTAGTAGCTAGTCCCTGTCGCTTACAAACAAGTACTACAATATAAGTGCTACAATATAACGTGGATAGCATAATTACATACTGAGTGTCATTTAGTTTGGATATAATCAAATTCCAAGTGAATTTTAAAAGAGTAAAAATAATATAATATGGATAACATGAATAACCTAATTGCATTTCAAGAGAATATCCAACATATCAAGAGAATATTTCAACAAAATCTAAAACTTTGCAATAAATATTTCATCCATTTAAAAACTATTACATGACACCATTTTAACAATTTTGATCTATTAAAATACCATGCACAATATTTTCATGAATTGCAATTTTAACAACAACAACAAAAAAGTAGTGCACCACATAGTGTACGGGTTGCTAAAACAATGTCAACAATTAAATTAAGCTTTAGTTTGAAATACATTAATCTGTATTTGTATTGTGCAATTTTTTTGTTAATTATTATATTGGAAATTAAATATATGAAATTAAAAATTAATAAAACCAATCTCAAAAACTAAACAATTTTATCTTTAATTTTAAAAAGTAACAATTATACAAACTTCAAAATTTAATTAAATTAATACTTGTGTTCTCAATATCAAGCATTGTTTTCCATATTACTAGTAAATATAGCATTGAAATTATTATGCATTTTTTATAAATATTAAATTGTATTAATTTTTTGATAAAATATTTTAAATATGCATTTTAAATTGATGCTCAAACTTCTCGTATACTTGCTGCAAATTATCTTAATATAATAAGAATACTAATCACATAATAAAACAACCATTAATTACTAGCATTCACCATTAGTTACACCGTAATAAAATTACTTACCTTAATAACATAGTTAATAACTAGTGAGATTGAACCATGATTGCACATATCCTATAAAAGTCATAATGATATGTATTATAATGCCATGTATTGATATAGCTAATTAAGTGTTCTATGCATTGGTAATCATAGTAAGAGTATATGATAGAAGTTATTAAATACTATAATATGGATCACCAATATTTTTTAATAATATAACATGCTTCTAGTTATTTTGACAAATTTTGAAATTTGCGTGCGAAAATCATAAGTGGGAAGATCAAGTGTTCAAAATTTAAAACTAAATCATTTATCGGTTAAGCCGGTGTACATCGCGCATGCAAAATGGGTCAAGAGGCACTCGCCGAGGGTTGCTTTTAAATATGGCGGAGGCCTCGAGTTTGGTCCCGCAAGATCACAATCTGCTCAAAATTGATACCAATCCATTTCAAAAACCTTTGTTGCTTAGCATCCTCCTGGCTTCCTGAATTAAGAGATTAAATAAATAAGAAATACACTCCATATTCCGAACGAAGTGACCTAAACTTTAGGAGTTTGATTCCTGGTGAGCTGTTTTATTACTTTTACGGTTGCATTTAAGAGTTCAGTGTTGGGCACAGGATTAACTCGTAATAGTACCGATTGCAGATGCAATTATAGCTATTAAATGATCCCATTCACATCAGTCCTTTTAATTACATCGATAGGCGTATATATGTTAGAATTTTCGGGTGGACTACCATCTATGCCTTCTCATCTACCGACGAGAATGAGACAAGTGTACTGTCGAGATTGATTCTATGGGCGCCGTCCAAGATTAAAGGAGAATGAAACAAGTGTACAGTCTAGATTGATTCTATGTGTGTCGTCCAAAATTAATAATTAATAATTTCAAAAAAATAGAAAATAATTTAATTAACATGTGATAAGTAGAGTTAGTGATAGTTTTAAAAATTAAAATTAATCTTCAACTATTCAATTATTAGATACAACTACTAGCTTAACTCCTCCAATTATTACATACAACTATTAGCTTAACTATAATGATTCTAGAACTATTAGCTTAACTTAAACTCTAATCAAAGTTTTATTGGATAACTATTAGCTTAACTATTATAAGCAACTATTAGCTTAACTCCAAGGGTTCTACAACTATTAGCTTAAATTCAACTCTAATCACTTATAACTTAGTCCAAGTGCATTTGGCATCTAGGAGTCTAGCTAATGCGCAGTCATGTAAGAGTCAAACTCCTAATTAAATAGTTTGAACTCTTAATAATTTCCTCTGAACTCGTGTGATAACTCCACTTAGTGGACTGGTATTGTGCAACTAATGTGACACTCGAACTCCACCTACCAATTGAGAGTCCAAGTAATGTGCATAAGGCTTACTCCAACTCCATTTGGACGCTAGAAAACACAATAACTCATAGTTTTTTTATTAACTACAATGAATTTATATTAGCTTAAGTATTAGATACAACTATTAGCTTAACTTCAACTCTAATTACTTACGGCTTAGTCCAAGTGCATTTGGCATCTAGGAGTCTAGCTAATGTGCAATCACGTAAGAGCCAAACTCCTAATAAAATAGTTCGAACTCCTAATAAATTCCTCTGAACTAATGTAATAACTACACTTAACAACATGGTATTGTGCAACTCATGAGACACTCGAACTCCGCCTACCAATTGGGAGTCCAGTTAATGTACATAAGTCTTAGTCGAACTCCATTTGGAAGGTAGAAGTGAGGATAGCTCAGAGATCTTTTATTATCTACAATAGATTTATGTTAACTTTTAAATTAACCATTAATCATTTGAACTCCTAATAAACAATTATAAAAAAATAAAATATAGCTCATGTGATAACTACAATTTGTGGTAGTTGGAAAAAAATAAATAAAAATAGCTCATGTGAAAACTGAACATAATGGCATGGTAATGTGTAGTCCATGTGACAGTTGAACTCCATCTAGCACCTCCAAGTCGAGCTAATTAGTCAAACTACATTTTACATCTCGGAGTTGAAGTAACATGTAGTTAGTGTGATAGTATAGGTCCTAATAAAATCTTCTCAACTCCTAATAAAATCCTTTGAATTCATGTGATAACTGCACCTAGTGGAATGGTAATGTGAAACTCATGTGACACTCGAACTCCACTTACCAATTGAGAGTTGAGTTAATGTGCATAAGGCTTAGTCCAATTCCATTTGGAAGCTAGAAATCAAGATAACTCAAAGCTCTTTAGCTCTTTTATTAACTACAATAAATTTATATTGACTTTTAAATTAACTATTAATAGTTCGAAATCCTTATAAACAATAATAAAAAATAAAAAAAATAGCTCATATCAAAAGATTGTTAATATGTATTAACTCCATTATCGCCCAACAATTACAAGTAATGTTACCCAATTTAATTTGAGTAACTCAACTTAATGTGAGTAGACATTTGACAATGTTTTTGGATTGTTCATTTATCAAGAAATATTATTTTGAAATTATCTCATCCCTTTGTATTAATGCTATTAACTTAGATGATAAAACTGTTTTTATTACCCAATAAGACTTTTACTTTATGAACCAATCAAACACAAGATAATTATAATTATAAAAATAAAAATTTATATTTATAATATTTACCTAAAGTAAATTTTTGGTCCAAAAAGTTGTTAATACATAGTCAACTGCTTTATCTATTGCATTATATTCCTGCCTGCGGTAAGGATATTAATAAAATGACATCTCACATTCAAATTTTGTTAAGAGATAATAATAAAGTGCAATCTCACATTCAAATTTTGTTAGGAGGAAGGATATTTTTGAAAAGCATTCGCTATTTGTAAAACTTCTAGAATCTTTTAGAAAAAGACAAAAGGAGAGAAAAAAAACTATTCGTTGAAGGTAGGTAGGTGTTGAAAGAAATACATATATAGAATTTTACCCAGCGTTTAACATTTTCCTCCTCCTCTGTCTATGGTCTTCCTCCTCTGTCTATGGTCTGTGCTTGGTGTCTGAGTCTGGGTATGTTTGTCTGAGTCTTGATGTCTGAGTCTGGGTATGTTTGTCTGATTCTTGATGTCTGAGTCTGGGTCAGGGTCAGTCTGATTCTTGATGTTTGAATGTCTGGGTCTGGGTCTGGGTCTGTCTGAGTCATGTCTGTGTGTGATTGATAGAGGAGGAGGAGGAGGTTAGATATCTGCTGTTAAACACTGCGCAGGAAGCCGATCAAGTAACAGGTATCCTGGGGTCCTGCCTGGTTTTAAGCATGAAAGGTTAGTTAAGGGCGATGCTGCCTTTCCCACCTTTCTTGCTGCTCTCACCTCCGCCTTTGCTGCTGGGTTCATGTCTGCCAACGAACCAGAATCGTGAGAAGGAACAGGCCTTGATTAACTGCTCTGTTCTGATACCAACTGACAGCCTTGCCATGGCGGCGACAGAAGAAGCCTGCGCAGGAGGTGGCTCAGCTCAGGTAATCTGTAAATAATGTATGGTAATCTGATGGATTAAGCGTGGCTTCAGGCCCTAGATTCGTTTGTAATATTAATTACTGTTTTATACTGGTATTTGTGCAGGAAAGAGGGTAAAAACGGAACAGCCAACCTAGGTTTGGTCGATCATCTGGATATGGAGAATAGCCCCTGGTCAATACTCCTCCTCAATTTTATTGTAAGTTCAAATCACTTTGTTTAATTCAAAATGAATGAATAAAAAAGATTGATTACCGGCGATTGGCTGTTGGGTTCGTTTGGAGGCATTACCCACCTTACCCACACCCACAAATATATGAATGGCTGTTGGGTTCGATACGGAGCCATTACCCACCTTGCTGTTGGGTTCGAGCCGGCTCTGTATGGGTAGACTTAGTCGGTTTCTAAAATGTCTTTCAACAGCCCAACCAACGATCTTGTTGTCCTGTTGACGTGTATTCTGTCCTTCGATTTCGGATCTGTAGTGTCCTGTTGAAGTCTCTAAACTTTCTGAAATACATACTGCGTTGTTACACAGCCTTTAAGCTTTTAGATTTAGACACCAAACATGCCAACTTGTTCACAGCTTTCAGACTTAATAATTAAAATAATTTTGAGGTTTTAAGACTTTAGAATTAAAATAATTTAGAGGCTTTATAATTGAAATAATTTAGATTCTCTCATTTGGGTTTTGTCAAGGTCTTTAGATTCCATCAATGATTGCAATCTACAGTGTAAGTTTGCAAGCTTTCCAAATTGTAACAATGTCTATAATATGGGATATCTAGATTTATGAAGCTTCATATTTTTCTCTCATAAATTTCTACGGTCTTCATCTTTGATTGTCTTTTGGATGACATTCCTGTATAAGTCCTCTTCTCTGCAATATTCTAAGTTAAAATAGTTGGATTATTTTTGTTTTTTTCTGTCACAAATTATCCAATCTTTATGGACTGAAAGGTTTAATTTCCCAGAGTATTTGTTACAGTTAGGCATCTGAATGATGATTTGTCAGAGTATTTGTCACAGTTGGAAAGATCAGTTAATAAATACACAAAAAATTAAAAAATTAAACAACCCGTTTTGTTGTAACAACAACAACAAAGCACATAGATTAACTTTGTTGTAACAACAACAACAAACCACAGAGATTCACTTTGTTGTAACAACAAACAAAGCATAGTTTTTGAGGCCATATGAGCTTTCACCTTCGTGTGGTTGGTCTTGTTAGTAGAGATTCTAAAATCTCAAAGCTAAGAAAAGCTCTTAAATATATAATTATATTTTTAATGTATTAAAAATAATAATATTTATTAAAATAATATATCTACATTTTTTTTAATTGCTGTTCTATTTCATGTTTCATTTATGCAACTCTATATGTTTGTGTTTGTAGATCTTTGTATGCACAATGTTTGTTAAATAAAATGATTTTTATGTTTGTTATGTGAAATGATGTGTTTTTGTATCCAATTCCATGTTTATGTTTGAAATCTTTGTACATGATATTTTTATGAAAATTTATGAATTCTATGTGTTTTTTTTTTAGATTTCTGTATTTGTAAATCTTTGTACATCTTTTTATAATGCAAATTCATGTATTTGGGTACATAGATGTTTGTCTAAAATTACCTATATAAGTTATCAATATATGTATTTATGTTTATTTGAGATACAATAATATATATACATTATATTTTTATTTTTATTTCTTTTTAAATTGTTTTAATTTTTTATAGTTGTTGGTTTGATTTATTTTTCATTTATTTTTAATGAAAATAAAAAAAATCCATTTTATTTAACTTGTTATCAATTAAAAAAATATTACAACTCTAATAAAATCAACTTAATAAATACATAACCAAAAAATTAATTTACAATTAAAATAATTTTTTTTTTAATAAATTAACTTAATAAAGTAAACTTAATAAATACACTAAGAAAAAATTAAAACATTAAATAACCCCTTTTATTGTAACAACAACAACAAAGCACATTTATAACAACAACCAATCATAGTTTTTGAGGCCATATGTGTCACAGCCACGTTTTTCAGCGCACCTGGAAGGTGGCACACCTGGGCAAGGTGTCGTGGTCATGACGGTTCGGCATGGAGTTGCGCTCTCATTTGGAAAAGATAGCAAGCGCCGACATTCACCACCGGCATGGAGGTCGGGAATGTGGCGCGCCCCAAGGTCAGCGCCCACGTGACTTGGCACGGGCGCCCCTTGGCAAAGATGACATTGATGATGGGTGTGCGACACCTTTGAGGTGCGTGACCCTTGAGCGTGCGGTTGGGCATGCAAGCTTGTGAAGACGTTTGGTAAACAGGCGCGCGACCCTAGTGTGCGGACGGACAGACGTGCGGACGGATGTGCGGATGGACGTGCGGATAGTTGGGCGCTCCGGCAAAAGAGCGTTTTGGTAAGTAAAGCCATGGGCATGCGAACGACGGCAGTTGGGCGACGGGCGCGCGCGCGACGGCATAGTTAGCGACGAACGACGGTCAAAGAGATGGGCGCTCAGTCAAAGTAAAGGGGCGCGCGGCTCACCGGCAAAGTGTGCGCGCGGCACTCTAGAGGCTTCGGCAAGAGGACCCATGAATGCCTAAGTCAAAGTCACCTTGGTAGGGTGACACCAACGGAACGGTTAAGTGGCCAAGTGTGTTTTCAAGTTGACTTGGTGAATCGGCAAGGGGTGACTTGTGCGGTAAGCAAGATGGCAAGTTGACATGGGCAAGACACCTAGAAGGCTATAAATAAACGAAGTGCAAGTCATTTCAAATCAACAAGGCAAGGGAGCTAAGTTCATGTGAACAGTGCACTTGGCTAAAGCACACCTTCGTTTCTGTGGCATCCACGCAGGGGTACCGCAGGCAGCCATTTTGGCACAGTGCACAGTTGGACTGCGGCAGAGGCTAAGTTCAGATAGTGGCACGTTTTCTGGGTTTTCTGCGGTGCGGCAGCAGCATACAGTGAGGGTTTGCAGCAGTCGTTTCGGCAGCCAAGTTAGTCGCTCAGTGGAGGTTGACTTGGGTTTTTCCAGTTTTGTAAAAGTGTGTGTTTTAGCTGAGAGGGCGCACACCCAGAGAGTGGCCGGTTTTGGCATCTCTGTTTTACTTGTGAAAATATTGAAGATGGGCTCTGCATTGGGCAACCCGCACCATTCCATACTTTCTTGTGTTGTTACAGTTATTGCATTTGTGTATGAATGACTAAGTAATGATAAAACATGTTTCCGCAAAATGAGTAGGCGTAGTCCGTTAGTTAACATCGAGTTGGCCAAGCCCTTGAGAGGTTGCTAGACGGTGCCGCACACCCTCTTAGCGAGTCAAGAGCGCTCGTTCTAAGTGGGGCTGTGATAGGTGGTATCAGAGCTGATTTGTAGCAGTGTTCCACAGATCAGAGCTAAGACTCGGAGGAGTTTTGGCTAGAGCCGCAGGTTGACGGAGTTCGTGCGACAGGTGCTTGCAGAGAGGAAATTTTTGGGATTGCTCCGCAGGCTCAGACGGGCGTCCGCAGTTCAGACGCTCTGCAGTTCGAACGCTCCGCGAGGAGGCGAGCGCTCCGGAGACAGTGCGCACCGCAGGGTCGAGCGCACCGCAGACCGCGCGAGCCGCAGAGACAGTGCACACCGCAGGGCGTGCGTACCGCAGATAGGGCGCACCGTAGGGTGGGCGCTCTGCAGACAGGGCGCACTGCAGGGTCGGGCGCTCCGCAGACAGAGTGTGCCGTAGGGAGAACTCTCCGCAGACAGAACGTACCGTAGGGCGGACATTCCGCAGACAGCACAGGACGCTCCACAGTAGCGCTCCGCAGACAGACGGGTGCTCCGCAGGCACATGGGCGCTCTGCAGACTGAACGCTCTGCAGAGGCAGGCGCTCAGTTGGTTAGCAGAAGTGCCGGAGCCAGTTTTGGAAACGGTGGCTTTGTGACCAAGTTCGTTGAAACGACGAAGGCTATGCGAGAGAAGTTAGACAGAACTGAGACTTGACTGGAAGGTGTCTTTGGCACCCTTGCAAACTGTCCAAAGCAGCGGAAGGGAAAGATTGGTAGACGGAAGCGGACGGTACAGCAGCGAAACTCGAAGGAGCCAGGGTTCGTGACTCTTTACTTGGACCAAGTAGAGGGCAAGATGGTTAGATGTAATGCAGATCCAGCTTCTGGCTCAGAATTAGAAGCACCTTCGGATGGAGAGGAGTCCATTCATGAGGAACGGGAGCCTAAGGCCAAAGGTAAACGTAGGCTAGCAGCGATTGAAGCGAACATGGGGCAATTCAGTGAAGCGCTCTATGCTCATGGAGAAAATGTTGCAACTATGCGGGACGAAATGGAAAGGATGCGGAAGGCATTCAATGAAGCTATTGAAGAGTGCAAAGAGGCAACGGATATCTTGCACACTGCGGTGCAGCAAGATATAGTGGACAGAGTTAAGAAGCTTGAGGAAGTTGTGGAACAACTTCAGCTTCATATCAAAGACCAAGATGACACAATTGCGGTGCTGAAACATGCGTTGGCTAACAGTGGTGGCAATGGAGGCACGACGATGAAAATCAGGATGAAGGAACCGCAACCGTTTGATGGTACATGTGATTCGAAGTTACTTGGAAATTTCTGCTGGGATGTCGAACAGTACCTTGATCAGATGAATGGATGTTCAGATGAGGCGAATGTCAATGCGGCAGCAATGCTTCTCACTGACACAACAAAGATTTGGTGGAGGAACCGTGTGGAAGATGTAGCTTCAGGAAAGATCATAGAGAGGATCGAGACTTGGGAGCAAATGAAGGCAGCTCTCCAGGCACAGTTTGGTCCCGGTAACCAGAGTTGGGTTGCGCAGAATGAGCTGATGCAGATTCATCATACGATGAAGATTCAGGCTTATATCAAAGCCTATACCAGCGTGATGTTGGAGATAAAGGATATGAGAGAGGAGGATCGCCTATATCACTTTATGAAGGGTCTTCAAGGTTGGGCGCAAGCGGACCTGCGACGACAAGGAGTTAAGACCCTTGCTGAGGAAATTTCTGCTACGGAGAAGTTGCATGACGTCCGAACAGATAGACGTGACGAAGCTAGAGGCAACGAAGATGGCAACAAGAAACAACAGTACGGCAAGTTCAAGAGGGAGCAGCCGGGTAAGCCTAAGTTTCAAGGCAAACGTGAGGATGACAAGCCCAAACAGTTTAATGGAAAGAAGCTGAAAAAGTCAGTCTCCTGTTACATCTGCGCAAAGGATCATTATGCGAAGGAATGTCCTTTGCGGCCACAGAAGGTGGCTACGGTTGAACAGTGTGGACCATCCGTTGGCGTGATGCAGGTGTTGAGCGCTGTCTTGGAGGCACCGGTTTCAACAGAACCTAATTACGGTGAGTTGAGTTATGTGCCCATTGAGTTGAATGGTCACCAGATTTCGGCACTAGTGGATAGTGGTTCCACTCATAACTTCGTTAACGAGGAGGTTGCGAAGCGGCTTGGGTTGCAAGTCGAACAGAAAGAAAATATGTTCAAGGAAGTCAATTCAATCGTCGAGAGAGTTGAAGGTGTGGCTCAGAAAGTTTCTCTAAGGATTGGAGAATAGGCAGGGGTGAGTGACTTCACCATTGTTCCCCTCAACGAATTTGAAGTGGTGATTGGCCAAGATTTTACGAAAAAGGAGAAGGCAGCGTTGCTGCCCCACCTTAACAGTTTTGCATTTCTTGCGAGAGAGAAGCCCATCCATGTGCGGACCACGAAGAAGGCAGGGGGAGGACAGAAGGTGACTGCAGTGACAGCCACTCCGCAGACTACCATAGCCGCAGGTCGTGAACAGCTTGATGAGGTGAAAGGCAAGGAAGGCACTAGCAAGGAAGAAGTCGTTTCTGTGGAGGAACGATTCGCTAGTAGAGAGTCTGTTGTTCAAGTGGAACAACGACTTGATGTGATGGAAAGGGTCGTGGAAAAGGCCATGACAGGTTTGGAAAAACTTGTCAAGTTCTGCAAGGTTGTGGAAGGAAAACTGTGCAGAGAGGGGACAGTTTCAGCTAGTATGTTTGGCTGTAATGCAGTTACAGCAAATGTGTGGCAAGATGACCCAGAAGCACAGAGAAGGAGGCGGAGTTGTTGGCAGCAACATTCCACTTCTGTTGTATTTGAGCCAAAAGGAGGAGGCACGGGAGCGTGCAGAGGAAGATGGCGAGGTGCGCCATCTCCTCAGTTCTTCTACCTAAGTGCAGAAAGCGAAACGGTCGCTACCCTTGGTGAAGGTAGACAGACCGCGGGTGTTGCAGAAAGAGTAAACCCTAAATGCAGCCAAGTGTGGATGGAGGTGGTGTCTTCATTCACTTATGACAGATTTAGCCAAGTGTGGATGGAGGTGGTGTCTTCATTCACTTGTGACAGATTTTTCCAGAGAGGACTAGAGGAAGTGACCGACGGAAACGATGGAGCGGACTGATCACTCGGTTCATGCGAAGAAGAAGGGAACGGAGACTAGTGTACAGGCAGAACTACACAGTATGATGGTTTTTACAGGTTGCTGCAAAATGGTAGCGGCGGTTGACGTTGCCAGGACGGCAACAATTTTAAGTGGGGGAGGCTGTCACAGCCACGTTTTTCAGCGCACCTGGAAGGTGGCACACCTGGGCAAGGTGTCGTGGTCATGACGGTTCGGCATGGAGTTGCGCTCTCACTTGGAAAAGATAGCAAGCACCCACATTCACCACCGACACGGAGGTCAGGAATGTGGCGCGCCCCAAGGTCAGCGCCCACGTGACTTGGCACGGGCGCCCCTTGGCAAATATGACATTGATGATGGGCGCGCGACACCTTTGAGGTGCGTGACCCTTGACCGTGCGGTTGGGAATGCAAACTTGTGAAGACGTTCGGTAAATAGGCGTGCGACCCTAGGTGTGGGCGCGCGACCCTAGTGTGAGGACGGACATGTGAGGATGGACAGACGTGCGGGCGGATGTGCGGATGGACGTGCGGACAGTTGGGCGCTCCGGCAAAAGAGCGTTTTGGTAAGTAAAGCCACGGGCATGCGAAGGACGGCAGTTGGGCGACGGGCACGCACGCGCGACGGCACGGTTAACGATGAACGAAGGTCAAAGAGATGGGCTCTCGGTCAAATTAAAGGGGCGCGCGGCTCACCGGCAAAGTGTGCGCGTGGCACTCTAGAGGCTTCGGCAAGCGGACCCATGAACGCCTAAATCAAAATCACCTTGGTAGGGTGACACCAACGGAATGGTTAAGTGGCCAAGTGTGTTTTCAAGTTGACTTGGTGAACCGGCAAGGGGTGACTTGTGCGGTAAGAAAGATGGCAAGTAGACATGGGAAAGACACCTAGAAGGCTATAAATAAATGAAGTGCAAGTCATTTCGAATCAACAAGGCGAGGGAGCTAAGTTCATGTGAACAGTGCGCTTGGCTAAAGCGCACCTTCGTTTCTGTGGCATCCGCGCAGGGGTACTGCAGGAAGCCGTTTTGGCACAGTGCACAGTTGGACTGTGGCAGAGGCTAAGTTCAGACAGTGGCATGTTTTCTGGGTTTTCTGCGGTGCGGCAGCAGCATAAAGTGAGGGTTTGCAGCAGTCGTTTCGGCAGCCAAGTTAGTCGCTCAGTGGAGGTTGACTTGGGTTTTTCCAGTTTTGTAAAAGTGTGTGTTTTAGCCGAGAGGGCGCACACCCAGAGAGTGGCTGGTTTTGGCATCTCTGTTTTACTTGTGAAAATATTGAAGACGGGCTCTGCATTGGTCAACCTGCACCATTCCATACTTTCTTGTGTTGTTACAGTTATTGTATTTGTGTATGAATGACTAAGTAATGACAAAACATGTTTCCGCATAATGAGTAGGCGTAGTCCGTTAGTTAACATCAAGTTGGCCAAGCCCTTGAGAGGTTGCTAGACGGTGCCGCACACGCTCTTAGCGAGTCAAGAGCGCTCATTCTAAGTGGGGCTGTGACAATATGACTCTCGTTGGTCTTGTGAGTAGAAATTCTAAAATCTCAAAACTAAAAAAAAACTCTTAAATATATAATTATATTTTTAACGCATTAATAATACTAATATGTATTGAAATAATATATATATATATATAAAGTTATATTATTTTATATTTTTCTTTTATTTTTATTTTTTTTAATTGTTTTATTTCATTTTTCATTTATTTTTAATGACAATTAAAAATGATTCATATAATCCATTTTATTTAACTTGTTGTCAATTAAATAATATCACAATAATATCACATATTTCATTGGAACAATTTGGCTTCTTGGAAGGGAGATTGATTCATGAAACTATTGGGGTGGCCCAGGTAGGATTACACAGTATGAAAGTTAAAAATATAAAAGGAGCCATTTTTAAATTGACCTGGCAAAGGCATTTGACAAGGTAAGCTCGCTTTATCTTCGTTTTCTTTTAACGCACCTGGGTTTTGATATTGCGTTTATCAGATGGATTCTGAGCTGTATCACCACTATCTCCTTTTTGCTTCTGATCAATGGTGCAACCTCACCATTCTTCCATGCGGAGCATGGGATTCGACAAGGCTACCCACTGTCACCTCTTTTATTCCTTTTGGTGGCTAAGTGTCTCAGCGGTACACTTAAGGAGGCGATAAGGCTGGGCAATTTCACTGGGCTACAACTTGCACAGAACCTCCACATCTCACATTTGCTCTTTGATGATGACATATTGATCTTTTGTTCGGGCTTAGCTAGGTATTTATGTGCTTTAGATGATATTCTCAAGCTCTTCTCTAAAGCAACAGGAATGGAAATTAACATTGGAAAATCCACGGTCATCCCCTATATCTTATCCAGGGAGGAATAAAGGGTCTTATCGGAACTTTTCCCTTTTCATACACCAGCTTTTGAGCAGGGTATACACTATGTGGGGTTCTTTATAAAACCTAACGACTATCGGAAGCAGGACTCGGCGTGGTTGCTGGAAAAACTGGACAAGTGACTCAAACTATGGTGTCATCACTTGATGTCGAGGGCTGGCAGGCTTGTTCTGGTCAAATCTGTTCTAGAGGCTATCCCGATGTACTGGATGACATTGGCTTGGATCCCCAAGGGTATACTCGAGAAGGCTCACCGCATTTTCTTTCGTTTTCTATGGATCGGGGTATGCTTAGATTCAAAATTCGAATAGCTTTCTCAACGTGCTTGTGGTGTTAGCATCAGGATAGTTTCTTCTCTTTCGAAACCTAGCCTCCTTGGTGAATGGCACTAATGTGTACCTATTCTCTTGATTAAAATGAAAACAAAAAACATTGAAACTCTAACCTATTATCCTTGATTAAAAGAAAAAAAAACATTGAAAATTTACTTAGATGAAAGTGACATCTCAAATTCAAACTTCCAAACATTCAAATTTTCAAAATTGATACTTTATATAATAGAGAATAAAGTGACATCTCACATTCAAACTCTCACAAATTCAAATTTTGTTAAGGAGGATTTTTTGAAAAGCATTTAAGATTTTGTTAGATATTTTGGGAAGGTTCTAGAAAGGAGGAAAAGGCAGGGAAAAAAACTATCCATTGAAGGTATGTGTTGAAAGAAATGCATATATATATGGAATTTCACCTAGATGAACATTTTCCTCCTCTTGCGTCTATGGTGTAGACTGGAATTCCTGTGTGTTCGGGTGTCTGAGTTTGAATCTCGGTCAATTTGAGTCTTGATGGATAAGTTTGGATCTGATTCATGTTTGTCTGTGTGATTGATAGAGGAGGAGGTTAGATATCTGCTGCTGAAGACTGCGCAGGAGGCCTCTCAGGTAATCTGTAAATATTTTCAACCTCGCCATGGCGGCCACAGAAGAAGCATGCGCAAGAGGCCGCTCAGGTAATATGTAAATTATGTAAGGTAATATATAAATTATGGAAGGTAATTTGCTAGATTATACGTGTCTTTAGGCCGTATAATGTTTGCTAATATAAATTACTGGTATTTATGCAGGAAAAAGGGTAAAAAATAGAATCGTGAGCCTAGGTTTGCTCGATCATCTGAAAGATGTCTATCATTGACGCAAATATGGAGAAAAGGCAGTGAAGAGTAACCCCTTTCCCACGTTAATACTCCTTCTCAACTTTAATGTAATTTCAAGTCTCTATTATCTCTGTTGTTTAATTCAAAATGAATAAGATCGATTGATTACCCATAGATAGAATGATGGTTGGTGGGTTTGAATCCATTACCCACGATACCTACATATATATTGATGGTTGTTGGCTATTGGGTTCGATATGAAGCCATTACCCACCTTACCCACAAATAGATCGATGGTTGTTGGCTGTTGGGTTTGATACATAGACATTACCCACTTTACCCACAAATATATTGATGGTTGTTTGGTTCAATACATATCCATTACCCACCTTACCCACAGATAGATTGATGGCTGTTGGGTTCGATCTGGTTCCGTATCAGTAGACTTTGTCGGTTTTTAAAATGAATTTGACTGAATTTCATGCTAATTACTTTCTCTGGCAAATCCACTCGACTCATATACGTACGTCCAAAACTTTAGCGATATGTTCCTTACTTAAATGGTCATTTATTAAAGTTTGTAGATTGGGATGGTCGTTATCTTTTTCACTATTCCCACAATTGTAAGGTTTTATTGGTGATTTATGTTTTTGTTTCCTCAAATTCATGGTTGTAGGTTTTTTGTTTCCTTCTATCCCATTACCCCATTGATTGATTGATGGTTGTTGGGTTTCTATTTCCTTCTATTCAATTACCCACATATTGATTGATGGTAGTTGGGTTCGATCCTGCTCCATATCAGTATACTTGGTTTTTTACAATTAGAAAAAGTGTTAATCTTCTTTTGGCTGTCGATAAGGACATGAATTTGGGGGTTGATTTCCAAGAATCAAGGGAATACCATGATCATGCTCACTAGATAAGGGGGGCAAGCCACGAGGTGTGTTAAAGACTTGTTGATGTTTGGTTAAAAATCACTACAAGTCAAGATGAATTTATGGGGTGGGGATATCCATGACTTGAATGGCATGGAATTGGGGAATGATGTTGGAGTGACTTTTCTTTGAGATATTTCCGATGCATTGAGAGCTGATAATCATTGGAGAGCTTCAATGAAGTCTTTAGAGGGTATATGCTCAACCATTTGTATCGATACCCATGTGTATCTCCTTAAAATATATGGTGACTAGGACCAAAATGTGTGATCAATTTTCCCTAAGGACAACATCACAACCACCCATGTTGATGATGAACATATGGCAACATATTGTGAAGTACTAAAAATAAGTGCCCCACTATTGTTATCTTCCACGACCCTACGTGAAGCACCATTGGAATTGGGGTGATGCAAGGCGTGCCAGACATACATGACTAAGGGTGTATGATGATCCCATATTGTTTTTGGAATCCTTAATGGCCAATACATGACTGATGGCCATGAGACAGACATGACAGTGTACTAGCGTGCAAGCTAGGAAAACTAAGGATGTCTAGTTGAATAGGACGGGGAAAACCAACAAGGAGTTGTATGCTAAACTCGTCGGAGGATGGTGCGATTCAACATGATGTGTCAACCATGCTAGGACAATAGCTTTGATAGATTCAATGAAGGTATGTGTCCAGGTGGAGCCAAGACAAGATCTTCGAGCACCATCTAGGATTGGGACTAGATGGGAGATATCATCATCAGATGTCGAGTAATCGGTCGTTCAAGTTTTGTTCGATCGGGGGCGGAAATGGCATAGCATTTCCTATGGTTGGGTGGCGATGGTGCAACATCTCCTACGGTGAAATGAGCATTTGACATTCCGCAAACTCTAAGGTGCCTAAATTGGGTTTAGTCACGAGGTTTTCATGAGGCATTTTCCGGGTGATACTTGCACAACTAGCAAGTTCATGTCGATGCCGGGCGACAGTATGGAACATTCAACAGGAAAAATGAGTCTAGTCCCATGACATTATCCCTATCTGTAAGCACTTATACAAAAGAGATTCAAGTGTATCATTACCTATAAATCAAACATCATTAATGGTGATGAATGTTGAATCTTCCCACCTCACACCAACACAAAACACGTATTTTTGTGTTGTGTTCTACTACCCTATCCTCACAAACATTAACTTGTCGAGTCTAACATTGAAGCTCTACCAGCTTACTGCGTCAAGACTGAATGATGGATGCCCCGCACCGGAAGGTGTTCAATGAAAAAATATTGGGGTGTTCTTAGATTCAAAACTCGAATAGCTCGTTCAATGTGGTTGTGGTATTAGCATTGCGATAGTTTCTTCTCATCCGAACCCTAGTCTCATCAATGAATGCCACTAATGTGTACCTATTCTCCTTGATTAAAATGAAGAAAAAAAACATTGTAACTCTAACATATTCTCCTTGATTAAAAAAAGAAAAAAAGAAAAAAAAAATTAAAACTTTACAAAGATGAAAGTGACATGTCAAATTCAAAGTCCCAAACATTAAAATTTTCAAAATTGATATTTTATTAAATAAACAAGTGCTACGTAGTAGCTAGTCCCTACCGCTTACAAACACATGCTACAATATAACATGGATAGCATAATTACATACTTAGTGTCATTTAGTTTACAAATTGAGTGTCATTTAGTTTGGATATAATCAAATTGCAAGTGAATTTCAAAAGAGTAAAAATAATATAATACGAATAACATGAATAACCTAATTGAATTTCAAGAGAATATACAACATATAATATGAAACAATCAATGACTCAAATTAATCAACAAAATCTAAAACTTTACAATAAATATTTTATCCATTTAAAAACTATTACATGAGGCCATTTTAACAATTTTGATCTAATAAAATACCATGCACCATATTTTCATGAATTGTAATTTTAACCCAAAAAAAAAGAGTAGTGCACCACATAGTGTACGAGTTGCTAACACAATGTCAACAATTAAATTAAGTTTTAGTTTGAAATACATTAATATTTGTACTGTGCAAATTTTTTGTTAATTATTATATTGTAAATTAAATATATGAAATTAAAAATTAATAAAACCAATCTCAAAAAATAAACAATTTTATCTTTAATTTTAAAAAGTAACAATTATACAAACTTCAAAATTTAATTAAATTAATACTAGTGTTCTCAATATCAAGCATTGTTTTCCATAGTACTAGTAAATATAGCATTGAAATTATTATGCATTTTTTATAAATATTAAATTGTATTAATTTTTTGATAAAATATTTTAAATATACATTTGAAATTGATGCTCAAACTTCTCATACACTTGCTGCAAATTATCTTAAAATAATAAGAATACTAATCACGTATATAAACAACCATTAATTACTAGCATTCACCATTAGTTACACCCTAATAAAATTACTTACCTTAATAAGATAGTTAATAACTAGTGAGATTGAACGAGGATTGCACATATCCTATAAAAGTCATAATGCTATGTATTATAATGCCATGTATTGATATAGCTAATTAAGTGTTCTATGCATTTTTTTTCACACGGTTTCTATGCATTGATAATCATAGTAAGAGTATATGATACGAGTTATTAAATACTATAATATGGATCACGAATATTTTTTAATAATATAACATGCTTCTAGTTACTTTTAAAAATTTTGAAATTTGCGTGCGAAAATCATAAGTGGGAAGATCAAGTGTTCAAAATTTAAAACTGAATCATTTATCGGTTAAGCAGGTGTACATCGGGCATGCAAGATGGGTCAAAGGGCACTGGCCAAGGGTTACTTTTAAATATGGCGGAGGCCTCCAGTTTGGTCGCGCAAGATCACAATCTGCTCAAAATTGAGACCAATCCATTTCAAAAACCTTTGTTGCTTAGCATCCTCATGGCTTCCTGAATTAAGAGATTAAATAAATAAGAAATACACTCCATTTCCCAAACAAAGTCACCTAAACTCTAGGAGTTTGATTCCTGCTGAGCTGTTTTATTACTTTTAGGGCTGCATTTAAGAGTTCAGTGTTTGGCAGAGGATTAACTCGTAATCGTACTGATTGTAGATGCAATTATAGCTATTAAATGATCCCATTCACATCAGTCTTTCCTATCATCATTTAGAAATAAATAAATGATCCACTTAAATTCCTTAATGAAATTGAAATTAAAGCATTTGTACTATATTGTAATGATTAGGAAATAAGATTTCAACTAATCACTGGAAAGATAATTATAAATATATCACATTTATAAAAATAAATATTTATAACGTAAGAAATAATTATAAATATATCACATTTATAAAAATAAAAATTAATTACGTCGATAGCCGTATATATGTTAGAATTTTTAGGTGGACTACCATCTATGACTTTTCATCTACCGACGAGAATGAGACAAGTGTACTATCTAGATTGATTCTATGGGCGTCGTCCAAGATTAAAGGAGAATGAGACAAGTGTACAGTCCATATTGATTCTATGTGTGTCGTCCAAAATTAATAATTAATAATTTCAAAAAAATAGAAAATAATTTAATTAACATGTGATAAGTAGAGTTAGTGATAGTTTTAAAAATTAAAATTAATCTTCAACTATTCGATTATTAGATACAACTGCTAGCTTAAGTCCATCAATTATTAGATACAACTATTCGCTCAACTATAATGATTCTAGAACTATTAGCTTAACTTCAACTCTAATCAAAGTTTTATTGGATAACTATTAGCTTAACTCCAATGGTTCTTCAACTATTAGCTTAAATTCAACTCTAATCACTTACGACTTAGTCCAAGTGCATTTGGCATATAGGAGTCTAGCTAATGTGCAGTCATAAGAGTCGAACTCCTAATTAAATAGTTCGAACTCTTAATAATTTCCTCTGAACTCATGTGATAATTTCCTCTGAATGGTATTGTGCAACCAATGTGACACTCCAACTCCCCCTACCAATTTAGAGTCGATTTAATGTGCATAAGGCTTACTCGAACTCCATTTGGAAGCTAGAAGTCATGATAACTCATAGCTCTTTTATTAACTACAATAAATTTATATTAGCTTAACTATTAGATACAACTATTAGCTTAAATTCAACTCTAATTACTTACGACTTAGTCCAACTGCATTTGGCATCTAGGAGTCTACCTAATGTGCAATCACATAAGAGCCGAACTCTTAATAAAATAGTTCAAACTCCTAACAAATTGCTTTGAACTAATGTGATAACTACAGTTAACAACATGGTATTGTGCAACTCATGAGACACTCGAACTCCACCTACCAATTGGGAGTCCATTTAATGTGCATAAGGCTTAGTCAAACTCTACTTGGAAGCTAGAGGTGAGGATAACTCAGAGATCTTTTATTATCTACAATAGATTTATGCTAACTTTTAAATTAACAATTAATCGTTTTAACTCCTAATAAACAATTATAAAAAAATAAACTATAGCTCATGTGATAACTACAATTTGTGGTAGTTGGAAAAACATAAATAAAAATAGCTCATGTGAAAACTAAAATTAATGGCATGGTAATGTGTAGTCCATGTGACACTTGAACTCCATCTAGCATTTCCAAGTCAAGCTAATTAGTCAAACTACATTTTATAGCTCAAAGAGTCGAGCTAATTAGTCAAACTACATTTTACAGCTCAGAGAGTTGAGCTAATTAGTCAAACTACATTTTACAGCTCAGAGTTGAAGTAACGTGTAGTTCATGTGATAGTATAGGTCCTAATAAAATCCTCTCAACTCCTAATAAAATCCTCTGAATTCATGTGATAACTGCACTTAGTGGAATGGTAATGTGAAACTCATGTGACACTCGAACTCCACTTACGAATTGAGAGTCCAGTTAATGTGCATAAAGCTTAGTCCAATTCAATATGTTATGATAGATAATGATAAACAAATTGTTAATAGCTCATGCGCACAATGATTTTAATAAAGATTTCCTCGCAAGATTTTTGCAAAAGTGACCCAATTTTTTTTTCCAAAATTGTAATGGTTAGCTAACTCCAATATAATGTTTGGTGGTCATAATAATTTTGAGAATTTGTAGATGGTAAAAGAACATTGTCACAACAAAGGTCGAGTATCACATGAGTTTCACATTACCATTCCACTAAGTGTAGTTATCACATGAATTCAGAGGATTTTATTAGGAGTTGAGAGGATTTTATTAGGAGTTGAGAGGATTTTATTAGGAGTTGAGAGGATTTTATTAGGACCTATACTATCACACGAACTACACTTTACTTCAAATCCGAGATGTAAAATGTAGTTTGACTAATTAGCTCGACTCTCTCGGTTGTAAAATGTAGTTTGACTAATTAGCTCGACTCTCCGAGCTGTAAAATGTTGTTTGACTAATTAGCTCGACTTGGAGGTGCTAGATGGAGTTCAACTGTCACATGGACTACACATTACCATGCCATTAAGTTTAGTTTTCACATGAGCTATTTTTATTTATTTATTTCCAACTACCACAAATTGTAGTTATCACATGAGATATATTTTATTTTTTTATAATTGTTTATGAGGAGTTCAAACGATTAATTGTTAATTTAAAAGTTAACATAAATCTATTGTAGATAATAAAAGATCTCTCAGTTATCCTCACTTCTAGCTTCCAAATGGAGTTCAACTAAGCCTTATGCACATTAACTCGACTCCCAATTGGTAGGTGGAGTTTGAGTGTCTCATGAGTTGCACAATACCATGTTGTTAAGTGTAGCTATCACATTAGTTCAGAGGAATTTATTAGGATTTCAAACTATCTTATTAGGAGTTTGGCTCTTACGTGATTGCACATTAGCTAGACTCCTAGATGCCAAATGCAGTTGGATTAAGCCGTAAGTAATTAGAGTTGAAGTTAAGCTAATAGTTGTATCTGATAGTTAAGCTAATATAAATGTATTGTAGTTAATAAAAGAGCTATGAGTTATCGTGACTTCTAGCTTCCAAATGGAGTTGGAGTAAGCCTTATGCACATTAACTTGACTCTCAATTGGTAGGTGGAGCTCGAGTGTCACATTAGTTGAACAATACTAGTCCACCAAGTGGAGTTATCACATCAGTTCAGAGGAAATTATTAAGAGTTTGAACTATTTAATTAGGAGTTCGACTCTTACATGACTGCACATTAGCTAGACTCCTAGATGCCAAATGCACTTGGACTAAGTCATAAGTTATTAGAGTTGAATTTAAGCTAATAGTTGTAGAACCATTGGAGTTAAGCTAATAGTTGCATATAATAGTTAAGCTAATAGTTATCCAATAAAACTTTGATTAGAGTTGAAGTTAAGCTAATAGTTGCATATAATAGTTAAGCTAATAGTTATCCAATAAAACTTTGATTAGAGTTGAAGTTAAGCTAATAGTTCTAGAATTATTATAGTTAAGCTAATAGTTGTATCTAATAATTGATGGAGTTAAGCTAGTAGTTGTATCTAATAATCGAATAGTTGAAGATTAATTTTAATTTTTAAAACTATCACTAACTCTACTTATCACATGTCAATTAAATTATTTTCTATTTTTTTGAAATTATTAATTATTAATTTTGGACGACACACATAGAATAAATCTATACTGTACACTTGTCTCATTCTCCTTTAATATTGGTTGACGCCCATAGAATCAATCTCGACAGTACACTTGTCTCATTCTCGTCGGTAGATGAAAAGGCATAGATGGTAGTCCACCCAAAAATTCTAACATATATACGCCTATCGACGTAATTAAAAAGACTGATGTGAATGGGATCATTTAATAGCTATAATTTCATCTGCAATCGGTACTATTAGGAGTTAATCCTCTTCCCAACCCTGAACTCTTAAATGCAACCATAAAAGTAATAAAACAGCTCAGCAAGAATCAAACTCCTAAAGTTTAGGTGATTTTGTTTGGGAAATGGAGTGTATTTCTTATTTATTTAATCTCTTAATTCAAGAAGCCAGGAGGGTGCTAAGCAACAAAGGTTTTTGAAATGGATTGGTCTCAATTTTGAGCAGATTGTGATCTTGCGGGACCGAACTCGAGGCCTCCGCCATATTTAAAAGTAACCCTCGGCGAGTGCCCTTTTGCGTGCCCGATCTACACCCACTTAACCGATAAATGATTTAGTTTTAAATTTTGAACACTTGATCTTCCCACTTATGATTTTCGCACGCAAATTTCAAAATTTGACAAACTAACTAGAAGCATGTTATATTATTAAAAAATATTGGTGATCCATATTATAGTATTTAATAACTCATATCATATACTCTTACTATGATTACCAATGCATAGAACACTTAATTATCTATATCAATACATGTCATTATAATACATAGCATTATGACTTTTATAGGATATGTGCAATCATGGTTCAATCTCACTAGTTATTAACTATGTTATTAAGGTAAGTAATTTTATTACGGTGTAACTAATGGTGAATGCTAGTAATTAATGGTTGTTTTTATATGTGATTAGTATTCTTATTATATTAAGATAATTTGCAGCAAGTATATGAGAAGTTTGAGCATCAATTTAAAATGTATATTTAAAATATTTTATCAAAAAAGTAATACAATTTAATATTTATAAAAAATGCATAATAATTTCAATGCTATATTTACTAGTACTATGGAAAACAATGCTTGATAATGAGAACACAAGTATTAATTTAATTAAATTTTGAAGTTTGTATAATTGTTACTTTTTAAAATTAAAGATAAAATTGTTTAGTTTTTTAGTTTGGTTTTATTAATTTTTAATTTCATATATTTAATTTACAATATAATAATTAACAAAAAAATTGCACAATACAAATACAGATTAATGTATTTCAAACTAAAACTTAATTTAATTGTTGACATTGTGTTAATAACCCGTACACTATGTGGTGCACTACTTTTTTGTTGTTGTTGTTAAAATTACAATTCATGAAAATATGGTGCATGGCATTTTAATAGATCAAAATTGTTAAAATGTCCTCATGTAATAGTTTTTAAATGGATGAAATATTTATTGCAAAGTTTTAGATTTTGTTGATTAATTTGAATCATTGATTGTTTCATATTATATGTTGTATATTATCTCGAAATGCAATTAGGTTATTCATGTTATCCCTATTATATTATTTTTACTCTTTTGAAATTCACTTGCAATTTAATTATATCCAAACTAAATTACTCTCAGTATGTAATTATGCTATCCATGTTATATTGTAGCACTTATATTGTAGCACTTGTTTGTAAGCGGCAGGGACTAACTACTACGTAGCACTTGTTTATTTAATAAAATATCAATTTTGAAAATTTTAATGTGTGGGACTTTGAATTTGACATGTCACTTTCATCTTTGTAAAGTTTTAATTTTTTTTTCTTTTTTTTCTTTTTTTAACCAAGGAGAATATGTTAGAGTTACAATGTTTTTTTTCATTCTAATGAAGGAGAATAGGTACACATTAGTGGCATTCATTGATGAGATTAGGTTTCGGATGAGAAGAAACTATCGGGATGCTAATACCACAACCACATTGAACGAGCTATTCGAGTTTTGAATCTAAGAACACCCCAATATTTTTTCGTTGAACACCTTCCGGTGTGGGGCGTCCGTCATTCAGTCTTGATGCAGTGGGCTAGTAGAGTTACAATGTTAGACTCAACAAGTTAATGTTTGTGAGGATAGGGTAGTAGAACACAACACAAAAATAAGTGTTTTGTTTTGGTGTGAGGTGGGAAGATTCAACATTTATAACCATTAATGATGTGTGATTTATAGGTAATTATGCACTTGAATCTCTTTTGTATAAGTGCTTGCAGATAGGGATAATGTCATGGTACTAGACTCATTTTTCCTCTTTAATGTTCCATACTATCGCACGGCATCGACATGAACTTGCTAGTTGGGAAAGTATCACCCAGAAAACGCCTCATGGAAACCTCGTGACTAAACCCAATCTAGGCACCTTAGAGTTTGCAGAATGTCAAGTGCTCATTTCATCCTAGGAGATGTTGCACCATCGCCACCCAACCATAGGCCATGCTACGCCATTTCCTCCCCCGATCCAACAAAACTTGAACGATAGATTACTCGACATGTGATGATGATATCTCCCATCTAGTCTCAATCCTAGATGGTGCTTGAAGATCTTGTCTTGGCTCCACCCGGACACATATCTTCATTGCATCTATCAACGCTATTTTCCTAGCATGGTTGACACATCATGTTGAATCGCACCATCCTCCAACGAGCTTAGCATACAACTCCTTGTTGGTTTGCCCCGTCCTAGTCAACTAGACATCCTTAGTTTTCCTAGGTTGCATGCTAGTACACTGTCATGTCTATCTCATGGCCATCAGTCATGTGTTGGCCATCAAGGATTCCAAAACTATATGGGCTCGTCATACACCCTTAGTCATGTATTTCTGGCATGCCTTCCATCACGCCAAGTCCAATGGTGCTTCACGTAGGGTCGTGGAAGGTAACAATAGTGGAGCACATATTTTTAGTACTTCACAATATGTTGCCATATGTTCGTCATCAACATGGGTGGTTGTGATGTTGTCCTTAGGGAAAACTAATCACACATTTTTGTCCTATTCGCCATATATTTTAAGGAGATACACATGGGTATCGATACAAATGGTTGAGCATATACCCTCTAAGGACTCCATTCAAGCTCTCCAATGGTTATCAGCTCTCAATGCATGGGAAATCTCTCGAAGAAAAGTTGCTCCAACATCATTCCCCAATTCCATGCCATTCAAGTCATGGATATCCCCACCCCATAAATTCACCTTGACTTGTAGTGATTTTTAACCAAACATCAACAAGTATTTAACACACCTCGTGGCTTGCCCCCCTTATCTAGTGAGCATGATCATGGTATTCCCTTGATTCTTGGAAATCAACCTCCAAATTCATGTCCTTATCGACACCCATTTTCTTAGAAGAATGAAGTTGGATTATTCAATAACTATTGGGGCCAGTCATTTGTCCTAGTACTAGTCCTTATGCATTGTCAGTGTTCATGGTATTAAAGAAAGAAGGAAATTGGTGTATGTGTTCTAATTTTTGTGCTCTCAATAAACTGACTATTAAAGACGTTTCGGGTAATTTTTCCAGTAGAAATTATCCTTCGATATACATTGATAGAGGAATTTTTTGAGCGCACAATGATTTTAATAAAGATTTCCTCACAAGATTTCTGCAAAAGTGACCCAATTTTTTTTTCCAAAACTGTAACGATTAGCTAACTCCAATATAATGTTTGGTGGTCGTAATAATTTTGAGAATTTGCAGATGGTAAAAGCTCATTGTTGCAACAAAGGTCATCTTAATTGTTACGAGTAACATCACACAGATATCATGAAGTAGTGTCACATAACTTTCCTACACACATATATCATGAAGTAGTGTCGGATTAATTTCTTAAAGGCCCTTTAGAATTTGTTATGATAGATAATGATAAACAGATGAAAAAAACCAGCCAAAAGAAGATTAACACTTTTTCTACTTGTAAAAAACCAAGTATACTGATCTGGAGCAGGATCGAGCCCAACTAACATCAATCAATATGTGGGTAATTGAATAGAAGGAAATAGAAACCCAACAACCATCAATCAATCAATGGGGTAATGGGATAGAAGGAAGCAAAAACCCTACAACCATGAATTTGAGGAAACAAAAACATAAATCACCAATAAAACGTTACAATTGTGGGAATAGTGAAAAATATAATGACCATCCCAATCTACAAACTTAAATAAATGACCATTTAATTAAGGAACATATCGCTAAAGTTTTGGACGTACGTATATGAGTTGAGTGGATTTCCTAGAGAAAGTAATTAGCATGAAATTCAGTCAAATTCATTTTAAAAACTGACTAAGTCTATCGATACGGAGCCGGATCGAAACCAATAGCCATCAATCTATCTATGGGTAAGGTGGGTAATTGCTATGTATTGAACCAAACAACCATCATTATATTTGTGGGTAAAGTGGGTAATATCCCTCTCCTACGCCCTGGAATAATTTATACCTTTGCATATTGTTGTATGAGGCTTCTGGGTGAGGAGCTCAAGTGCCAAGGCCCCACCCAAAGAGAAACATGAAAGTTAGGTGAAATTCTAATAAATCATATCATAAAGACAAAGGAAAAGTTAGGGAAAAAGGACAAGTATTAATAAATTGAAGATCTATCTATGATAGATATAAGTCCTCTGTAAGGAAGAAAGAAAATGACAAACTAAGCCTTCATAAAAGATAAGGTATTTTTAGTTGAAAGCTATAAATAAAATACATGGTGAAATGATAAATTGAGAGAATGTGGAGTATCATGATATAAATTATATCATGGGAACGAAGGAAAACATAAGTATTAAATCCTTTGTATAAGAAGACTTAATTTATTAATTTACCTTCAACCATTCATGCCTTGATCTCAGCACGACTTAAGGATAGGTCCGGCTTAAAGGAAGAAATTGATTTCCACTAACCTGAACGGTCGTTACCTGCTCCGGGACAGAGGGGACCCTGCGCCTGCAGCATGCACATTATTGCATACTTTCCTCTTTGCTCTACACTCCTTTTTCTTTTAAAAAAGAACCGGGATTCTGGTGGGAAGGGGGGGTATTTTCTGGCTGAAAGGGCGATGGGAGAGATATCCAGACCCCAACTCCCAAGCCTAGATTTTTATTTACAGATCCATAACACCACGCGCATAATGTCACCACTCTGGCAGTTTCCAACAAAAATAATGGTAGCCGTGCTAGACTCATTCTATCTCTTTCCTAGACTTCGATATTTTATGTAGCAACGAACCCCAGCCTCTGGCTAATCTATTTGCAACTAGAACAGCGGGTGGCTATGGCTTTGATCTGTCTCCATGTTTGCTTGGATAGGGGTTTCAACTGTTATATTATTATGTGGCCGTTCAGGTACATTGTTTAATTTCTTTTGGTGGCTGGGGAGGACGACCTTTGCGTGCTATATTGCAGCTTCTATTGCCGGTGGAAATCATGGTATGCATATGGATTTGGAGAAGAATGATACTTGCAAGCACGTTACCTTTTGGCATGGCTTGGTTCATGCGTTAGGGTTGTTTCTTTTTCCAGATGTACGATGGGCTTCCTAGTTATGATCCTCATCTTCATCCATGGTGGAGTATTGGCTTCTTTGTTGGTAAGGCAAAAAGGGCCCTTCCAAAAATCGGTGAGTCGCTTTCCCATCTATTTCTTGATCTTGTTAATGTGTGCTGAAATTATGTCACGAAAATTCACCAATTAACAGCTGATTGCATTTAGCTTTGGTCATAGTTTTTTCTGTTTCGATTATCCACATGACTCCTCACCTGGGAAAACCCCTTTTTCTTACCAAAAGAGAACACTTTTAATGTTGACCTTTTTTTCTTCCCTTGGGCACATCTCGTGGATGGTTTATAAGATCTGGAGTTATTCCATAGAGCCGGAATGTTTGGGTACATGGCCTAAAGCTAGGTATGAATTGAATATGTTAATAGCCCATCGAAAATTGATAGGAAGACACCAAGCCTTCGTTTAGGTTTCTCATCAAACCATATCCTATCAAAAGTCACATAAAATGGGCTCTTACCACTTTCTGTTTTATATTTGATAAAAATGGATGCATGACTTCGTCGATATCTTACTAAGCCGTGTGTGACTTATAGTGTGAATCATCGTTTCTTGAAATGCTTCATTCAGAGAAATTATACCTGATAGTGGAGGATAATGCGACTGGTTAAATATAAGGCATGATTTTTGGAAGTAACCCTAAAGATGTACAGGATAAAATAAAATAAAAATAAAAAATCCCTCGTGGGAGTATAAAAACGTGAAAGATCATTTTTATCAGACTCGGTGACTTTTATAAAAAGTTATGTAATACTTAACTTTCACCGGGTGCCCAAGGGGGTTGTTAAATCCTTTATGAGCTGGTTGTAAGGATAAGGAGATTGTTTAGAGGCTCTCTACGAAGAGTCTTGTGGTATGGTCAACCGGCCATGGATAAGCCGTGACTTTGTAAATACTCCTTTTTGATAAAGAAATAAAAAGAACAAATAAGTTGGTGGATGTAGCCTCTGGACGACGTGAACCACGTGAAGATGCTTGTCTCATTTATGTTATTTTGTTGTGCTGGTTTATCTCTTGTTTACATGATGGTTATAAATGCAGCATAAATGTTTTAATTGGTGAAAGATTACTAAACTTTTATTTTGCAGACTTTTTTGAATGATTTATAGCTTTAAGGTATCGGGGTATTTTACACCATCCCAATCTACAAACTTAAATAAATGACCATTTAATTAAGGAACATATCACTAAAGTTTTGGACGTACGTATATGAGTCGAGTGGATTTCCCAGAGAAAGTAATTAGCATGAAATTCAGTCAAAGTCATTTTAAAAAACGACTGAGTCTATCGATACGGAGCCAAATCGAACCCAACAACCATTAATCTATCTGTGGGTAAGGGGGGTAATGGCTATGTATTGAACCAAACAACCATCAATATATTTGTGGGTAAAGTGGGTAATGGATCTGTTTCAAACCCAACATCCAACAACCATCGATCGATTTGTGGGTAAGGTGGGCAATGGCTTTGTATCGAACACAATAGCCAACAACCATGAATATATATGTAGGTATTGTGGGTAATGGATTCAAACCCAAAAACCATCATTCTATCAATGGGTAATCAATCGATCTTATTCATTTTGAATTAAACAACAGAGATAACAGAGACTTGAACTTACATTAAAGTTGAGAAGGAGTATTAACCTAGGAAAGCGGTTCTTCTTCATTGTCTTTTCTCCATATTTGCGCCAACAATAGACATCTTTCAGATGATCAAGCAAACCTAGCCTCATAGTTCTATTTTTTACCCTTTTTCTTGCACAAATACTAGTAATTTATATTAGCAAACATTATAGGGCCTAAAGACACGTATAATCTAGCAAATTACCTTACATAATTTATATATTACCTTGCATAATTTACATATTACCTGAGTCACCTCCTGCGCATGCTTCTTCTGTGGCCGCCATGGCAAGGTTGAAAATATTTACATTTTACCTTAGAGGCCTCCTGCGCAGTTTTCAGCAGCAGATATCTAACCTCCTCCTCTATCAATCAAACAGACAAACATGACTCAGATCCAGACTCATCCATCAAGAATCAAACTGACCAAGATTCAAACTCAGACACCCGAACACACAGGCATTCCAGTCTAGACCATAGACAAAGGAGGAGGAAAATGTTAATGTGGGTAAAATTCCATATATATATGCATTTCTTTCAACACATACCTTCAACGGATAGTTTTTTTTCTTACCTTTTCCTCCTTTCTAGAACCTTCCCAAAATATCTAACAAAATCTTAAATGCTTTTCAAAAAATCCTCCTTAACAAAATTTGAATTTGTGAGAGTTTGAATGTGAGATGTCACTTTATTCTCTATTTTAAAAAGTGTCAATTTTGAAAATTTGAATGTTTGGGAGTTTGAATTTGAGAAGTCACTTTCATCTTAGTAAAGTTTCAATGTTTTTTTTTCTTTTAATGAGGGATAATAGGTTAGAGTTTCAATATTTTTTGTTTTCATTTTAATCAAGATAATAGGTACACATTAGTGCGATTCACCAAGAAGGCTAGGCTTCGAAAGAGAAGAAACTATCTTGATGCTAACACCACAAGCATGTTGAGCAAGTTATTCGAATTTTGAATCTAAACAGACCCCACTCCATAGAAAATGAAAGCAGATGTGGCGAGCCTTCTTGATTATACCCTTGGGGATCCAAGCCAATGTCATCCAGTACACCGGGATAGCCTCTAGAACATATTTGACCAGAACAAGCCTGTCAGCCCTCATCATCGAGCGATGACACCACATTTTGAGTCGCTTGTCCAGTTTTTCCAGCAGCGAGGCCCAGTCGTGCTTCCGATGGTCGTTATAAAAAACCCCAGATAGTGTATACCCTACTCAAAAGATGCTGTATGAAAAGGGAAAAGTTCTGATAAGACCCTTTCTTCCTCCCTGGATAAGAGATAGTGGATGACCATGGATTTGCCAACGTTAATGTCCATTCCTGTTGCTTTAGAGAAGAGCTTGAGAATATCATCTAAAGCACATAAATCCCTAGCTAAGCCTGAACAAAAGATCAAGATGTCGTCAACAAAGAGCAAATGTAAGATGTGGAGGTTCTGTACAAGTTGCAGCCCAGTGGAATTGCCTAGCCTTATTGCCTCCTTAAGTGCATGGCTGAGACCCTCAGCCATCAAAAGGAATAAAATAGGTGACAATGGGCAGCCTTGTCAAATCCCATGCTCCACATGGAAGAATGGTGAGGCCGCACCATTGATCAGAACCAAAAAGGAGACAGTGGTGATACAGCTCAGAATCCATCAGATAAATGCAATATCAAAACCGAGGTTCGTTAAAAGAAAATGAAGATAAAGCGAGCTTACCTTGTCAAATGTCTTTGCGAGGTCAATTTTAAAAATGGCTCCTTTTATATTTTTGACTTTCATATTGTGTAATCCTACCTGGGCCACCCTAATAGCTTCATGAATCAATCTGCCTTCCAAGAAGCCAAATTGTTCCAATGAAATATGTGATATTATTGTGATATTATTTAATTGATAACAAGTTAAATAAAATGGATTATATGAATCATTTTTAATTGTCATTAAAAATAAATGAAAAATGAAATAAAACAATTAAAAAAAATAAAAATAAAAGAAAAATATAATGTGTTAATATGTATGTATTATTTCAATACATATCATTATTATTAATGCGTTAAAAATATAATTGTATATTTAAGAGCTTTTTTAAGTTTTGAGATTTTAGAATTTCTACTCACAAGACCAACGAGGATCGTATGGCCTCAAAAACTATGATTGGTTGTTGTTATAAATGTGCTTTGTTGTTGTTGTTACAATAAAATGGGTTATTTAATGTTTTAATTTTTTTTAGTGTATTTATTAAGTTAATTTATTAAGAAAAAAATTTATTTTAATTGTAAATTAATTTTTTGGTTATGTATTTAATAAGTTGATTTTATTAGAGTTCTGATATTATTTAATTGATAACAAGTTAAATAAAATGGATAACTTTTTATTTTCATTAAAAATAAATGAAAAATAAATCAAACCAACAATTATGAAAAATTAAAACAATTTAAAAAGAAATAAATAAAAAAGTTAAAAAAAAATATAACGTATATATATTATTGTATCTCAAATAAACATAAATACATATATTGATAGCTTATATAGGTAATTTTAGACAAACATCTACGTACCCAAATACATAAAGTTGCATTATAAAAAGATGTACAAAGATTTACAAATACAAAAATCTAAAAAAGAAAACACATAGAATTCATAAATTTGCATAAAAATATCATGTACAAATATTTCAAACATAAACATCGAATTGGATACAAAAACACATCATTTCACATAACAAACTTAAAAATCATTTTATTTAACAAACATTGTGCATACAAAGATATACAAACACAAACACATAGAGTTACATACAAAAATTTACAAACAAAAACACATAGAGTTGCATAAATGAAAACTGAAATAAAACAACAATTAAAAAAGTGTAGATATATTATTTTAATAAATATTATTATTCTTAATACATTACAAACATATTTATATATTTAAGAGCTTTTCTTAGCTTTGAGATTTTAGAATCTCTACTAACAATACCAACCACGGGAAGGTGAAAGCTCATATGGCCTGTAAAATACCCCTGATACCTTAAAGCTACAATCCATCCATAGGAGTCTGGAAGATAAAAAAAACTTAGTAATATTTTCGCCAATCAAAGCATTTACACTGTATTCATAACATTATCATGTAAGCAGAAGAAAAAAAACAACCAGCACAACATCATAATACAAATGAGACAACCAATTTCACGTGGTTCACCCCAACCTTGGGGTTACGTCCACCAAAGATAGTCCAGACCAAACCGTCTGGATTTTTTCCTTTTATTAAGTATTCAACAGGGTTACAAATATGCAGTTCCAATACTGCAACCTTTCAACATATATATCTTATTGTATGGAAACACTGTAGCGTTCCGACACCAGCAAAACACCAGATCTAAAATCAAAATTCCGGTGTAGCCAATTATTCCCCATCCTTGGAAAAGACGCAGGCATACCAAATAATACTAGAACTCTGTCAAAACAAAAGCATGGTATGTTTGTTCCACGTATTTTTAATCAACAGATGCATAAACTAGTATTTTAGGATTTGACCAAATGCCTATAAAGACCATAAATCCTAGTTGTGCTACTTATCCAAGATTACCTACAAAGGTTGCACAGCATCTCGCCCAGTAGATAAAAGGGAAAAGAAATACTAGGCTTCAACCAATCTCAGCACCAGGCCAACTAATCGCAACCCAGTCCTTAACTCTTGAAACTCATCAATACACAGAGGGGAAAGAAAATGGTGTTTAGGTCACACTCACCCATTTCGATTTTTGAGAAGGGATTTAATGAAAAAGCTTACAAATATTAACTTTCAGCAAACTATCTACTCATTTAATAAGATATCAATTCATTATGCGGCTGTGGGGATCAAAGGACATACCTCAAATACCCATCGTAGGGAAAAATAGAATGACTCTATGAAGCTGTGAGCACCAAACTCAACTCCCAGTCGTAGGAAAAAGGGATCGACCATATGAGGCCATGAGTATTATAATATTAACAGAAGACTTCCCAAGGTCAGAGTCAGCTCTTCCTTACCTCATTAACTAAAGCTAATGGAAAAAAATACCAACTACGGATATATTTATCATACCCCGGATCTGGTTGTAAAAAGAAACGAGGGAGTGGCACTCACCATCCAACGTTTCAAGGGAAAACAAACTCGCAGTCATCCAAATTTCAAGTGGGGAAAGCCCCAAAAGCTCGCGAGTTTAAAATCCAGACAATTATACGGTAGCTCATACGAACCCCAAATACCCACTGAAGCTCGAAAGCACGGAGGCGATACATATAGAAATGCAAACCTAAAAAAATTGGATCACCAAACCACGGGACGAGGGTTATCTGCAGAGTGGCAAGGGCAGCACGTGGCACTATCGAATATAGAGCCAAAACTAAATCGACCGCGCAGTATTCTCCATGATCCTTTAGAAAAGGCGGTGGTAGCAAAACATTCAGATCATAATCAAAACAAGCAATTCTATCTACCCATTACCATTATGCAATGACAAGAGGTCGAGACACCGTCTAGGAATTGCATCTCTTATCTATAATTCGGATTCCAGAATCCAAAACAAAAGAAGAGTTGCAAAAGAAAAGATTGGTTATAGAACAGGTTCTTTCAACACGACCGAGGTCAGGCAAGAATCTACCTTTCATCCTAATTCCACCCACTTACACTAGGTCGAGACTTCTAGACTGTTGAGGCTCGCTGCGCAGCTCCTCCAGAGGGCATTTTATTTATTTATTTTCCTTTCGCATCTATCGCACATCCTAGACATCCTACATAACAGAGCCAAGAACATTCCCCCCCCCAAAAGGTCGTGCCCCCCTTCTTTAAAATAACAAAATGTAGCTCCAAAATAACTATGGGAGATGGTTACCCTTAGGGTGCGCTGCGTGACCCCACAAATAAGGCAGAATTCATGCCCCTGCCATTGCCGAGGCTGGTTTCATTAATTTTTCCGACAAGTAATAACTAGAGGCATGCGTTTAGCCAACTAGTCTTTCCTCGCTCTCCAAAATAAAAAGATTAAAGGTGAATAAACTTAGGTATAGGCACGCTCCAGAAGATTCCTCACAAATGTTCTTGATATTGGGAAGTATTTATGGAAGGATTTGCTTATCAAGTAAATCACCTTACAACTTGGGAATTGATGTGATTTATAAAGGGTCCTTAAAAAAAATGTAATCAAACTATATATTTTACTTGCCCTCCTATTAACGTAGGCTTTCCTTCATCCTCAGTTAATATATGATTATACATGCATTAACTCCATCTATTTTCCAATATTCAATCACACTAGGAATCTCTATATACTACTATAGGTAGATGTCATGTCATTTTAATTATTTAGACGATATCTCCTAAGTTCAAGGGAGCTACTTCATGTAGTCCCCTTTGTAATTAATTCTTCGGGTTTCTTTCTTAAAAGATTTAACCCCTTGAATTTTGTACTGTTGAAAACTAAATTGCAACCTTCTCTATTCGGGCTTGTCTATACTAGGATTGAGTATTCCTCTAGGGCGTCTTGAGCTGGGATAAGTTTCTTATCCATGGTGGGCTTAGTTAGCCCTTTTGTTAAGTTGTGTCATTGTATTTTTCATCTTCTAAGTATTCCCACTTAGATAGTTAACTTTTATAAGCCATAAGATGTTGTCTTGGGTGGGGCCTTGGCCTTGAGCTCCTCACCGAGACCAGTACAATAATATGGAAAATTACAAAATATTAGAGGGCATATGAGAGGGATATTACATCCTCTCCCCCTAAAATTAACACCGTCCTCGGTGTTCTCGTTCTTCAATAACCTTTCCTTTCCTTTTGAGTTGTCCTTGTTTGCTTGTGTTTCCTGTCATGATCCTGCATTTAAAGTCAGACATATGCATGCATACTAGCATCGAAATGTAAAACTTAGAAATACAATTTTCATAACATATCAGTTCTATTGCCAATAACATATAGGTACCAGGTTACCTATACTGCACGTACCTTTCGCTGGAATTGTTCTCTTCTTTGGATGTCCTCCATCCCAGCACACCAAGTGCTAACAGTACTTCAAGTACCAATTCAAGCAACCCAACACAAGGACGATACCAATCCTTTGTGTATCTCCTCTGTGCTATTCAGGGTGCTTGTCATTATTCTATTCTCTGGATGTTTCTTCATCCCAGCACACCAAGTGCCAATTCAATCCACCCAACACAAGGACGATACCCTGTACCCCTCTTAGCGGTATCTCCTTTTTGTGCTCTTCATGGTGCTTCACCAAGCTGAGGCACTCCGTTCTCGCACACCTCCACAGCGCCTAGAGGTTATTCTCTTCATAGAGTCCCCCAACTCATGTGACAGTCCTCTAATGTGTGCGGAATGAGTCTTAACCACATGTCTTACATCTAGGCATCCCTAGAATGCATAATGGTCCCTCGCTGGCCCGAGGGAAAACAAGGTAGATTTTAACCACTACCTCCATCACCACTCCCTCTTCTGGTGATAACTTTATACACATGAGATTTAACTCATCATAGTCCTGGAGCTTTAGCCTTTTCTCATGGCCATAATTTTCCATGCCTGGAAGCACTCTATGGGTGTTAGTTTATCAGTTTATATATTCAAAGAACATCAAAACTTTTGCATAAGTCATGCTTCATTCTTCATTCATCTGATAAGAGCCTTTTTATCACTAGAATTGCCAAGAGGCATTTACAAGAAGCCACAAAATCTTTTCATTTTCTTATGCTAACACCACTTGCAAGAAAACACATAAAACTTGAGAATTTTTGACAATGAAATTCCTCATTAACTTCAATTTATTACCACAGAAAAATTCACTCACAGCTGCAATTTTATATATACTACATTTGAACTTTTAAGTGCTTTGTCAATGCCATAAGACCAACATCCAAAACTGCTTAACAATTCTAAACAAATTAAATTGCATGCAATAAGCCTCACCACAATAAGGTCAGAAGATCCCAATCGAAAGGACCAATTAAACGACTAACTTAGTTAAATTCTCCCTTCTATAATATCCATAATTAAAATAATTTCAACCACCGAGATGGGCATCATGCGGATAAATAATAAAAAACACAACCTCAGATAATCGTGGTCATTACTAGTTGCAAGACAACTCAACAGTAGAGCTGTCCCCAATGAAGTTGGTCCCTGGAAATGCTATTGTCCATTTCCTACCGTGCCATCCTAATGGTTGGCGTGCTCAGCTGTTCCAACCTTCTCCAACTACGAGCAATTGGGGGAGCCATACTAAACCACTCAAATCAACAAATCAAATTGCACAAAAGAGGCTATATTATTCAAATAATTTAAACATATAGCATTGATTCTTGAATGAATAAATATTTACATACCATCACTGCTACAACTTTAAATCAACATATACCCCTTCCTTCTAGCATCAGTTACTACTATTAACTTGCATACTAAAAGATATCACACACATTGATTGATTTTAAATAATCTTTTACTAATGGGGAAAGGCAGCCGCGATTTAGTTTCCTTTTGAACCAAAAATATAGTAAACATATAATTAAAGAAAAACAAGGAAACCATATTTTCCACTTCTAGTCTTTACACCTAAACTAGCAAATAGAAACAATTTGACCGAAGTAATTCTGGGGCCTGCATTTAGAGGCCGCCCCTCCTCTTTTGCAAACAACAATACATATAAATAACCACATCTTACGAATGCATTCTCATCTTTTGGTAAGCAATAATATATTTAAATAACCAAATTATTCTCATCTTTGCAAACATAATTAAAGATTAATAACCAAACTTTATGGCTCGCATCCTGAGCTTCTACAAACCACAATAAATACAAATAACCGGAATTTTAGGTTTGCATTATTATCTTTTGCAAGTAATAAATATAAATAACCACACTTTACAGCCTACATTCTCATCCTTTGAGAACAAAGGAATTATAAATAAACAAACATGAAGGCCTGCATTATCATATTTTTGCAAACAACAATAAATTTAAATACCAAACTTGACGTCTGTAGTAAAGAAGGAGATACTCAAAAATCAAGGACACTCACCCTCTAACAAAGCAACGACCTCTCAACCAACCAATAAACAATAATGATATTATTAGGGAAGATCACTCCCTGTTAATTGCCTCAGCAAATGCAATCAGTGTCTCAGTGTCTTGCAAATTCATAGACTTCTCCACTCTAAAATCTGACAAACGTTTTTTTTGCAAAATAAATGGTCAAACATGTT
>LPNX011064093.1:0-15596 GCA_001517045.1 Pseudotsuga menziesii
ATTGTTCTATATTAGGGCTGGTAAGTTTTACTTAACTGTAGAACACTTAACCTCACATATTTGAACCATTGTTAATTTTGTAGATAATGAGTGTCTTCTCATTGCTATCTCCCAATTATCTCTTTTGCTTTGTGGAGTAAGCTCAAAGTATTTATAGAGTCATGATCCCTTTCACTTCTCTTCTGTTATGGTGTTGAGAAGCAAAATAATGATCACTTACATGCCTGCAATGTAGCCACTAAGGGATGAACCACATTTAAAAATCAACATGTAAACAATTCGTATGATGAGGTTTATGTGATATGGAGGTAAAACAGCCTCAAATATGTTATCTTCGAACATATTTAAATTTTTAATCTAAAAATAAGAATGGATTGAGAATAATACCAAAATAAAAATCAAATAGGATTTCACATTTTGTTCAAACATAAAAAAAATTTAAATAAATAAATAAAACCAAAAAAGAAACAATCAATGTTTGCACATGGATTTTTTTTTCTTTCTTACCTTACTATAAAAAAAATGAAATAAAATTTAAAGATAAATACAATAAGAAAAGAACAATCAATGCTTGCACATGGAATTTTTTTTCCTTCTTACCTTATTATAAAAAATGAAATTAAAGTAATAATAATAAATTGAAAATAGATGAGATAGTAGTTGTATAAGGTTTTGGATAAATGGCGAGAAGTCAAAAAAGATAAATAAGCTCAACCACTGATTCAAGATTTCTCTCTTCCGTGTTGGAGATGCATAGATTTCTTGTTGAATAATCATGCCATTCATTTAATGCCTCAGCCTCAAAGATCACATCAAATAAAATTCCTTCAGCCTGGCTAGAGAATTGATATTGAAAATCCACCATTTAATATTATTTCCTGAATCCTCGTAAATAGATCCCCGTACATAAATGAAGTATAATCTAATCCATATATAAGCATCCCCTCACTTCATATTTTTAGTCAAGGTTGGACCAAAACGGTCTTTCTCATCAAGGTATTTCCCATTGTTTGGGATTACACTCTTAACATCATAGTAATTAGAAGGTAAATTATTTATTGTAATGTTCTTTCAATTCATTCATAATATTATTGTTCTGTGGGTTATTCCCAATTTATGTCTTTGATTTTGTGGGTTTTCATCCTACATTTACCCATCATTTCCATAGTATAACATAGGATGAACCTGGAAGCTAGGTCGCACAATGGAGGTTAGTTTTGTCGGGGAAGAAAAGTTTCTTATGTATTATTGGATCTCTTCACCGCAACAATCCATCTATTGAAACCCCTTTATCCGCCTTGCTATCTGCAGTCGTGATGTTAGGGTTCATGGGGCATGGCTCAGAGGGTTCTCTTACTCCAATAAATAAATCCACCACACCTCCCAAAATGCACACCAAAACCCCTTGGCTTGCAACCAAGTAGACTCAGGTAGGGTTATTCCCAGAACTTCACTTCAAACGATGCCACTTGCTCTGCCAAAATGTTCTCAACCTATCCACAAGCTGAGCTTCTTGAGTATACCTGGTAGACTCATGTAGGGTTGTATAATGCTAGCCATTATGGATTGGTGGTTAGTCAAATTTAAATTGTGAAATTTTTCAGACTGAGGAGACTCGAATACACCATCATTTGAAGGTAAAATCAATTGGGCATTAGCCACTATGTTTGTTTTACAATTAGAATGAGTAGGAAGCAATAGAAGGGGATGAGGAGCATAGTTCTCAACCGTCTCAACTGTCTTAAAATCGTTAAATTGTACACCTAACAGGCCGCAACCATCCAAGATAAAGAGGGGGAATCAAGCCAGAACATGTTTTTTCACAATAAAGAGACATGTGAATAACAAAAAGAACAGAGCTTTCAAGGGAAAAAAATGAGTATTTTAGATAGCAAGCCCCACGAATATAAAAAATAAAGGGTCCTACAGATTCAAACTTGATCAGAAGATAGCAAGAGAGCATTCAGAGCAAAAGTAGAGGTGTAAACATACTTCTTTCTAGACATAAGACCACATATGCCAGCATATCTAGCCATGGAAGAGAGATATCAAAAAGTTCCAGTGGACAGATTACATCCCTGATTTCTTCCAAGTTCCAAGCATGCTTGGTGACTTTTACAGCATAGGATATTATTGTTTGTTTGTCCTCACCTAAATTCATCAAATTCTGAGGAGCAACAACTACACTTTGCATGGCTAGGATGTGCATATTTCACTTAAAATTAACCCATCTCTTGTTCTAAGGATATGCTTTAGTAATTTTCGTGCTCTTTTCCTTTTTCTTCTATTTTATTCTTTTATTTTTTTCACTTTTACTTGGCCAACAATAGTTTTTTTTGCATCAAGAACCCTCTTGCTTGATGTACCTTACATGCTTAGATCTCATCCAATCCCATTGACCATTTTTTTGTCACTTAAGAGCATTAATAGAATTTCCATTTCATTTTAAGAGGGATGTATGTGCCGTGAACATCACTGCTAGAAACTGAAATCAGAAGAAAAAAAAAAGAAGGTATGTCATAGAACTGGCACCCAAGACACATTGTCAACTCACAGAAATAGAATAGAAGATGAAGAGAGACTAGACAGTGGAGACAAATGTTTATCACCTAAAAAGGATGCAAATGAATAGTACTTTAGGCCCTGGGGTTGAAATGAAATAGCAACTGAACAATTGGAAACTTACCACTGTGCCTGTAATTCAGGATTCCTTGGTAAATATTTCATGACATTACCATTAAAAGGTGCAAATCTAATCATGTTTCTTTTTGAAGGGCATAAAATTTAAAATTATAATAAATAGAAATGGTTAGGTGTTTTTTTGTCTAGGTATTGAATGTATCCATGAGAATCTATAGAGAAAATACTACAGTTAAGGAGCAACATTTTAAGTCTTTATAGAAAAATTCCCCAACACGAAGAAAGGCCATAAGACTGGTTCACATTTATAGCATTCTTCTCAGTCAAGTTTGATTTCTAATAGGAAGGTTCCAAGTTCCAAACCAAAACCATTTTTTGGCTAACTATCTTGGGTGGTCCCTATATTTTATTTTCCAAGTAATTGGCTCTTGTAATAATTCACAGGCTTGATTACATTTCTAGACTTATCGATTCAAGAGCCAAATGTAAAGAAATGTTTGGTTTTTGCCTTCAATATTTGTTTTCCTTTTTATCTACTATGGAAATTCCATTATTTCCAGTGTTTCACCAATTTTCCGGGACGTGGGGGCGTGGGAGCAGGGAAACGCACATTGGGGACGTGTAGAGACACCCCAAAATTTTGGGGTATTTTGGGGGACGGTGGGGTGGGGAGGCCTCGGGGTCCCTAACATAGGAGGGTCGGTCTTTAAATTATTTAAAAAAAAGGAAAAATAATAAAAATATGAACCTCGACATATAAACATATCAATTCCTCATCCCATCACCATTTGCATACTAGCATGCTTATGTTCCCGAAAAGTTTAGTGTAATTTAATGTAATCGTTATAGCCAAGCATATCATATCTATGTTTGTTTCTTTTTATTTGTTTCTATTTCATTTTAAAATGACCATTTAGTGTAAAAGCCTAAAATTTAAGATGAACCATTTTTTTAAAGTAAAAAAATTTATAAAATCGAGGGCAGTGGGGTCCTGTCGGAGCCCCCCATTTTCAGGAGGGGGCATTTGGGAGCCCCTCAATCTTGGAAACTCCTAGACCTACATTTCCCCAAGTTTTGCAGAAAGGGGGGCGCTAGGAAATGTTTCCCATGGATCCCACCAACCCTCGGGGCATGGGAAGCGTAGGGGGCGAGCCCCCGACCCTGGGAGGCACGTCCCCGTGGAACACTGATAATTTGCATTCCCTTTTTATTTACTATGGCAATTCCATGATTTCCATTACATTTCTTCTCTAGAATATATATCAATCTTTAAAACTTTCTTTCCTATCTTGAGGTTTCCATTTCCTTTTTGTAGTGATGTGGGCGCATGTTGCAATGCCTTCAACCTCAAGGATTTCATGGTAAGATACACTCATTGATTTTGGTAAAAAAATTTTGTACATCACCCTTTCTTATTAGCTTTACATATGGGATACATCATCCTTTTCATTATATGTACATATGCTCATACAATTCAATACATGTTAACTTCATGTTTTCTTTCTGAAATTATCATGGATTGATGGTTGTCCTATTTTTTATCTTCATCTGCTTAGGTGGAGTACACTTTTTTACCAAATGCTTACACGATGCCATGAAATAATTGTAGCTTACTGTGAAGAAATGTATTTTGAAGGTCATGTATACACTCTCAGCAATTTGTCCTACAACAATCTCAATGGGTCAGACCCAAACATTCATGCCAAGACCTCCATTAAGTAAGAATAACTCTACCAAATAAGCCATGTTTAATGTATTTCATATTGTGGATCATTGTGTCCAGAACTGAAATAGGTCAAATGACATAAATTCCAAACATAAATACTGATTGCTGAGAATTTGTGTTTCAATTAGTGTTAGAGGAAACCCTCTTCTATGTGGGTCACATGTTGCACATCTTTACCCTGGAGCAGCTCCAACACCCATGTCTTTCACTACTAAATTCTAATACATCATAATGTGAGTTTTTCTCTTTATTCATATACAATCATGCCATGCTAAATTTCATTTTTTAAGTAGAGTAACATGATAGAATAAGTACACATTGGTATTTGTTTTGCAGTTCCTATTTCTCCCTCTGGAATTTATAAAAATACATACTGTGCCTTTAGTTTTTTTCCCAAGTCTTGTTCTGTTGTGTACAATTTCCTTCATAATTGGAAAATTCATTTGGTGAAGACAGAGACACAATCATAATTTTTTTTTGTTTGATGTCAATGGTGTCTATGTAATCTCCCTGGATGGTCACTTTACTATTCTTCTTCTCGGTGTTATATACTTTTGTTTATCAATTATTTTTGTTCTCTGTGTAAAATATGAGCAATTTTCTTATTTCATTTATGAGTTTTCTGATATACTTACAGAGAAGCATAATCCACAATTTACTTGGGACATTTTAAAGAGATTCCATTTTAAAGAGCTTTAGGTTGCCGCTGTCAATTTTAGTAGAAAGACTATTATAGGTTCAGGAGATTTTGGGAATTTTCAATGGTATGTATGCAATATCCCTGGATGGTCAATTTCCTCCTTCTCTATTAGTTCCCCCCACCTTAAGTGCCAAGGCCTTTGTTCCTCTTTTAATCATGATTGAAAATTTCATACACTTTCTTATCCAATAAATTAATGATGGTAAGTGGGTTGATAAATAGGGAACTATATCAGCGATTACTTACTATGGGCCTATATTGTATCTTACATTTTTAGTATTGATTTTTCTTTCTTTAGGAAATAGAGGTCTTACTTGCTTTGGGTAGGTTTTGGGTCGACATATTAGAAGAGGGACGGTTCATGTGGGATTGGATTCCTTTCACTAATGAAGAAGGTTGTGCCTTTATGTGCCTTTTTATTTGTGTATTGATAGTTAAAAGATGGCTCTGGTTTATTTTCTTTAAGATGTTGTTAGATATAAAGGATTTTGCAGCTGCACTACTGTTTTTTTACAATCTTGACTAATAGGGTTGGATGGAGAATTCCTCTCACTTCTGAGATTGTTTCTTTCAAGTTATATCTTGAAGAATTCACTCATTGCTACAAACTTTCTCAAATAAATATATATGACATTATGTCTTATCATCGTTCAGATATAGCTGGGAGGAAGTGTCTTTTGTTTCAGTCCTTGGAACTTTGAGTTCTTGCTTTTCCTTTTCTGCAATATGTTTTCTATTTTATGTGGTAGAGTTATTGTGCCACACATTGCTATTGTCAGTGTAGCTGGATTTCCTTTTACCATCCTGCATTGATATCATTGTGAATTAGAGAAGATTAGAGTTTGTTCAGGCTTTATCTGAGGGGAATTTCAGTCTTTTCTCTTAATGAAATTGTCTACAACAGTACTTGGAATCTCAATGTATTTATGATTTTATTGTGATATATGTGTGTGTGTGTGTGTGTGTGTGTGTGTGCATGCTCGCGCTTTGATCAGTTGAATGTGTTTCATTTTTTTGTGCTTGAGATTATCTGTTTCTTTGTGTACATAATAGTAGACTGGATACTTTTTCTATCTCAATTTTAAAGTCAAAATACTTTATGGCATTTTGCTCATCTGGGTTTGCAGGCTTAACATGGATCAGATATGTGAGATCCTTTAGTAAGTGAATGTGTGTCTATTCATTTGTTTATCATGTCAAGGATCATCCATGTCAAGTTTGATGGTTTAATGTGCTTCTTAATTCTATAATGTTATTTTTCTATGTTTCAGAAATGATTCTCTAACAATATTTGTGACATGGCATTATGATGGTTTTCATATTTTTATGTTTTGAAATTTAGCTTGTGGTATAGCTATGTATGTTAACTATATTTTGGTATGTTTACTCTTGCATCCTTTTTCTTGGTCTCCTATCAATCTTCTTTAACTTGTTTGCCTTTGGCTTGCCTGCGTTGTATTGTTTTGACAGAATTCTAAATAATATATTCATCCCCATAAAGGCACCTTTTGTGAGGTCTAAATTCGAACAATGTCTTGATTTCTTCTATATTAACATCTTGTAATGATTTCTAAACTCTATTTCAGGTTATGTTATTGATTTCTGCTGAGGATGAAACATTTATGTCTTACAATCGAGATATGGATGCTTGAGCAGTTCTACATGAGGGGAGAGAAGCTACCAATTCATCAAAGGTTTCTTATGAATGGGCTAGCTTAGATTCTTTTCTCCTAGATGGAAAAAGCATTGTAGCATGGCTCTCTCAGCTTGACATTTTAGTGAAACAAGTGGAAGCAGAGTTAGTATCAAAATAAATTGGGTGCCATTTGGTTCAAGTTTTGGAGGCAGCGATTTTTGTTCTTTTTTATGTAAGAGCCTTTATGAGGTCATCTCTTCTTAACAATCCAAAGTAGTCATACTTGCATCAAGTGCTAAGTTCTGCATTTGGAATTGGTACTTTCTTATCTGTTTTTTTTCCCTTGATTATATATGTGGAAATTACTTAGCTGTGAATGATGTCAATATTGAGAAGTGAGCAATGAATATTTAAATGATAATTTATATTTTTATTGCAATTGACATTCTGCATTTGCATTTTAAAGGATTATTGTCCATGAATATTCATGTATTAAAACTAGATTGTGTATGATGAAATTGATGCTTTACAATTAGGAGTGGAATGGCCGGCATGAATAATGCTAAGCATAATATAAATTGAAGTTTGCCAAAGACTTGGAGTTACTATTGTAGGAGCATGCATTAGGGGAATATTTTTTGTTATGGCCCAAAATTGAATACACTGAGGTTTGTTATAATTTAATATAATGCCTATTTGTCTTGTGATTTAAACAGTATGGACTATGAATGTGTTTTTACTTTTTCACAATGATGTCTATATCTCAATGGAATAATTATTACTGAAGTTTTTTTTGTAGAAGTTCAAGTCTATTAGTATTGCAGAATTTAAATATGATCACTACTCTTTGCTGATCTTGATTCCTTTTAGATTGGTAATAGGGCATGATGTTTTTGGTAATTTTTGTTATGGTAGATCATGATTAGATATATTGAATCATGGAAAATATATGCAAGCCTTCTTGTCTTCTTCCTTTTAGAACATCCCAAATCATTGAACTCAAAATTACATACGGTGTAATTATGAAATGTATGCAAGACTTCTTTTTTCTTTTTATACTGTCCCAAATCATTGATCTAATGAGCATGATTCTCAGGTAAATTTCTTATGGGATGGAGTTACATTGGGTTTATTATTTTTCGAAACATGCGCTATGATCGGAGAAATATTATCCTGCATCCTTGAATATCATTGCTATGCAAACAATGATGCTTTGTAAGACATGATGTTGTCATACATATATGCTGATTTCATTTCTCCTGTTTAGATTTAGCATGGAAAATAGTGTTATGTGTATGCTAGAGATAATTGATACATGTGAAGCATTAGTTCTTTATTAAAACACTTAAAACAAATTATAATGATGTTATCGAACTTATTTGTTAATAATATTTTAGATTATTCATTTTCAAGATCTTTTTCGACTATCTGAAGGGGAAAGCTGGTTTTCTGAAGTAAATGGTGGTTTTGTTAAACATCTTGGATCAAAGGATTTTGATTTGAATAGTAAATCACTCCCAAGTATTGAACTTGGATCAAACAAAGACATAATTGCAGTTGCTTTGGTAAATCTAAACGTAAGTCCACGTGTAGTGTCATTTGTTCAATGGAGGGTCTGAAATGTGGATGGCATATAGGTTTTCTGAGTTACATGTTTTCCAAGGCATTGACACTTTCTGCAATTTAATTGACACTTTCTGCACTGTTACACAATTTTCTCTATCAACTATTTGGGTTTTGTGTGAAATCTAAGCAGTTTTCTTATTTTGTTTATGGGTTATATGATGCATTCCTTGCAAAGCAGCGTGATCCAAAATATTCCATTTTCAAAGAGCTTCAGTTTGCCACTCACATTTCAGCATCAACATGAATTTGTTCCATTCTTATGATTTATTTAAATTATTTCATTCCTTTTTTGAAGAACATAGATGCAAACTAATCATTGCAAGGAGATTGCACTATGTTTGAAATTAATTATAACCTTTTCACTATTCATCCTTCATCATGCATGTATGTTATTCCTCCAAATTCTTCGGTTGTCCTTTCACTTTTATGCAGAACTATGTAGCCCTCAGAGATTCTATCCTTTGCTCAATCTCAGGTACATCTCAACATTTTCCAACGTCAAATGGTTTTATGCTTTGTTCTTTCAGTAGTGTATTCCTTTTTTGTTTGTTTTAGTTTCCATTATATAGTCAAACATTCATATTTTGAGCCCTGTGGATTAGGGTTTTCTCTTAAAACTTACCAGCACATGAATCCTTTTGGTATGTTCAATTTGATTGGCATGCTCTTAGTCACTTCTTGTAAACTGGGGGTGCCTGGATCAAATCTTAATCTTTTTGTCTCTTTGCTCTTTCGGATTGATTACATCCTTGGAGACAATCCAAGAGCCACAAGTTACATAGTTGGATATGGTAGCAACTACCCTCGTGAAGTACACCAGAGAGCTTCATCTATTGTATCTTACAAAGTAAACCCATCATTCGTGAGCTACATAGGGGGCTATTCCACTTGGTTTAGCAACAAGGGAAGTGATCCCAATTTTTTGCATGGTGCTCTTGTTGGAGGCCCTAATCAGAATGACAATTTTGCAGATGAGAGGGATAACTATGAATAGACAGAGCCAGCCACCTACAAAAACGCCCCTATTGTGGGTGTCTTGGCCAATCTTCATGTTGGTGGCAGCTTAAACCAGTTCTTCCAGGTATGTTTCTGTAACATCAAAGTTCAGGTCAATGCAAGGAGCTTGCAATATAATTTGGTATCCGATGTATAATATATGTATGGTTGACCAAAAATACATTTGAGACAATTCAACCTTTGATTCTAACCAATCCAAAATACTCTTTGGCCAATCTAAACTTGGAGAGCAAAAATTCTTTGGTTTTATATCATGCAACTAATTGTTTGTTTGAATTAACAGTTGCTATTCCTGCACCTGTAACGAAACCCAAACCATCACCTGCTCTAGTCCAGTCCTCTCCTCTAGTAGCACCTTTGGGCCTTTAATGTTCTTCAGGGTATGAGCAGTGTCTCTTGCCTACATTTAAATTAGTTTCCCCTTGTCATTTTCTATGTATATGGTGCCCTCATGGAGCTGAATGCTGGACCTTCTCATCATCTCAGTATTCAAGGATTCTGTTGTTTCCTTTTGCATTCTCGTACTGTGTCATTTGCTATACTCCAGAAACTTATGCCATCGTAGAGTTCCATTGTTCCAGATATTTCAGATGTCTTCATATCATCTTTATATTCTGCCATTATATTTGGCTCCTTTGTTTTGAAGATGATGCACTTAGGTTTTCGAAGTCTGTGAATGACATTTTAAATGCTTTATGGGATTAATAAAATTTTGGTTTTTTTTCTTATCCATGAGTTTTATATCAAAGCTGTTGTTGATGTCTATTTTATTTCATTCCAGGACTTATATATTCTATTAACCCCTATTAAAATGAGAACTCTGAATGCTTAAAGGATGAATGGTAAAGGTTTAGGACAATTTATGAGAAGTTATGAGCCCTACCCACCCACCATTGGGAGATCAAAGAGTTATTTTGATTTCCATTAATTGTAAATCTAAACAGGTATATTTTATTGAAGCTTTTCTTGCTTGTCTCTTGTATTTTACAATAAAGCATCACTCTTGTATCTTTTTTTGAATGGTCATTCAGCTCATGACAGGTTATATATGTAATCATCATTCAAGAATAAGTTGTATATCTAATTTTCATTTTCTTTATATTATGGTCATCGTTGAAATTTTAAAATATATAGAAATACTGTTTTCTCATCCATATAATTAGTTATTATCAATGTTAGTAATGTAGTGAAAGGTTATGCTTTGTTGTTTAATCAAACATGGCATTATGAGTATGTACTGCTTTCTTCTTAAATTTTCATTAGTATAGCCTATATGAGCCTCTAAAAATGTGATTATTTTGTGGATGGATGTTACGGAGAGAAATTCCTATGGCTTGGGGTACCACAACAGACAGCTTGACTCCAGAAATCAATCCTTTCCAATATACAATAGAAATTAAAGATCTAATACTAAAGGATCAGACCTCGTACCTTATTCCAGATGGGTGAAGTAGATCCCCGTTGAGCTTTCCAACTTTAGATTGAATTGATAGATTACTTCCTCAACAACAAGTAAACAATACAAGCATACTATATATATTGGTGTTAGATCTATTCTAGCATATATAATCAACAATGTATACACATTTGAAATCATCCAATGGATAAAATATTCATTCAAACACACATTATTAGATAGGAAAATATATTTCTATTATTATAAAATCAGAGATTACAATGGATACAACCTCTATCGGTACGTCTGCAAATTGGAGAAACTGAATCCCCCACTTGGGCCTCCACTACTTCAATCCTCCATCTCTCGATAGCAAGCTCACAAGCAAAATTCAAGCTTCGAAAGAACACAAAAGTGCTCCAAGGGACAAAGGGATGCAGACTCAAGCATAAGTTCCGGTAACAATGGACTATAGTTTCTTTGCTCTCAATTCTCTCTTATGCCTTCAATGTACTAAATAGTTCCTTATATAGCTTTTCAAAGGGGTAATGAAAGGTCGAATCTGAGCGATCTCAAGGCATATGGAAGGCCAGGAGTCAAGTGAGTCAGATCCATGTCAAGGAAAAATCCAAAAGGATTTGGATTTTGTACACATCCCGATGTACATGGTTTTAGTGGTCAAACCCGCATGTATTGCTAGTGAAAGATACAACCAACGTATGTAAATATATTATTTACTCCGTCGCTGCTAGGTTTCGCTTCCAAATAGTTTATCCTTGATTATTCTGTTTATGATTTTGTTCAGTTTTTAAACTTGGTGATCGAGCTTTAGCTCTGTTCAGTATTCTCCTAGGAATTACTTTTTAGTTCTTGTTTTCTTTAATGATAAAGATACAAATAAGGCATTGTGGTTCATAAACTATATACCTTTAATCTGTTTAAATCTTCTCTGTTAATACATACATACATACATACATACATACATACATACATACATACATACATACATACATACATACATATATATATATATATATATATATATATATATATATATATAAAATGAATGTGTAAAAGTTCATTTGTCGTTTTACTTATGTTTACCTTTACAATATTTATGTCTCCTTTCATTGCACTTTATTTATGGTAGTGGTTTTTCTAATATTTAATAATAATAAACTAAGTATTCGATTAGTCCACTATGAACTATTATTTAATCTAAAGTCCACATTCAATTTTTGTTTTATCAAACCGTAATGTTAATATACAAAAAGAAACAGAAACATACATAACTTTAGTATAACTCAGTTGCAATAAATATTCAAATCATTAACCCTAACATAGAATTTAAATTTAAAGTATTACACTGTTGAAATAATTCACTTATATACATTATAAGTGTATTGCAAATAAGAAACCCATTAACCCTAACTCATAAGTATTTTTTTTAAATATTACAACACTCGAAATGATTCACATATTTAGGTTTATATTGAGAAAAAAAAACAATCTGGAAATTGTAGTGTTAACAGTCACACACCACCCTACCTTAGGATTCTGCAACAAATTTGTTTTACTCCCTCTTTCCCAGACTCTTGGGTTTAAAAATAGTCCTCCTACAACTTCAAGTTTCCACTAGTAACTTATAGGGGGTGAGTCATTCCAAAACCTATCATTCTCATATGCTTCATTGGTGATTCTAGTATAGAGCCTAACATTTTCGTCATGCTCTCTGGCGGCTCTGCGCTATATCACTGGAAACTCTTTTCTTTCTTTAATTCTCTTTTTCTCTCTTTTCTCATTTCCCACTACATGCATTTTTCTCTTGCCTAGGACTTTTTATAGTAAATAACTAACTCCCTGAAGTAGTACTGACAACTTGTCTCCTTAGAGAATGATGAAGTTTGATAACTATTTGTAAACCCAAATTTCTATCAATTTATTATGTAAGTGTTAAACTTCTCATTCTCAATTTTATATATAAACTCAAATTTACTTGTTTCTTTAAAAATAAATAACAATACCAAAAATACCGAAAATTAACTAAAAGATATTATAGAAAATATTAGAATCATTTATGTTGAAGATTGATTTGAGTACCACACTTAATTACAATTTCTAGAAAGAGTATGCAGAAACCAATAAAAATAAAAGAATATCTCATTTATATTAGTATAATTAAACAATTATAATAATAATAACTATATTTACCTTATTATATTTACTTAAATATAATAATTCATCTTTACTTTATTAGTATTATTTAATATATTTGATTATATTAAAATTAACAATTTGGACAATTGGGAAGGGGTTGATATTTTCGTGACAAAGGTCTACATTGGAGCACATATTAACGAAGGTTTGAACCAACATCCTCTTACAAGGCTTACATAGCCTTTACTAACTAGTCAAAACCCCCAATAAGCATATTTTATTTATTATTGTTGGATATGTTTTTATTATATTATTATTATTAGTTTATCCTCTTTTAATATGTATCATTATGTTTTTAATTATTTCATATTTTAAATTTTTATTCTGATCTATAACTAATATTTTAAAATTAATTATTTAAAGAATAACTAAACTTTATATTATTGATCATTTAAGTATCATATTTGATTATTAGTAATTAACATATTAATATATATACACTTGTATATTTAAATATGTATACACTTATATATTTAACACATTGATAATGTTTTTTTCTAATTAAGAATGTGTTAATTACTTGTATTTAATAGTTAATCTAATATAACAACTAGGTAATTTATGGTAGTTAAGTTCATAGTTGTATCATCATCGAGGTTAAGATAATATTGTATCTAATAATTAATTTAAAAGTTAATATAAAACTATAACAATTAATATAACAACTCTTATTTACTCTGAACTGTAAAATGGAATTTGACTAAACTTTGTGCACATTATCTAGACTTCTAGTTGCTAGATAGAGTTTCACTCTCACATGAACTACATATGAGTTATTTTTTATTTTTTATTTATTTTCTCCAGTTACTGTAGTGCTCTGTTTACCAAGCAGAGCACTGGGTCCATTTCTCTATGTTGTTCTCTATGCTAAGCTCATTTTGAGCTAGTTTTTAATAAAATCAAGATCCTTTAATCATATTTACAGGTTTATATATCATTGTATGTTTCACTAGTTTGTAAACATATTAATGTAGAAATATGATTTGTACATGTGTAATAAACATCAAGAATTTTCATAAACTAGTTAGTAATACCCTTGTAACATGCATGAATTTTGTATGTAACTTGATAGTGAAATACCTAGCACCAACGATTGTAGTAGATCCAGCACGTTAGCACAGACCTGTAGGCTCCTTCAAATTTCATCTTCCCATATAAGCCTTTGTTTACAAAACATGATGAACCACCCTGTCGACGAGCTCTCATCATGTGCTGGTCCTAGGAAACCCATGGGTTTCCTATCCCCCGAGCCCACAGACCAATGATTTCGAGAGCAATTTCCTTTCCATTCTAGATATTTCTTCATTCCAACCATTTCTCAATCCTTCGATTTCCCCTCCTCAAGTTTTTTGTCCTCCTTTTCCACTCATACACCATCTAATTTCCCAAAGAAAAACAACTCCCAAATTCCTTAGAGTGCAGTCCCTCTCAAAAACCAAATTCCACTTCTTCCCCCATAAGTTCTCACCTAAATACCATTTTCCTCGGGTTTACTCCACCGCCTCCCATCAAATCCCACGAAACCCCAAACGTTTATTTTCTTTCTTATTTAAAATTTAAAATACAATAAAATAATATATATTTTGCATCCATTGCCTCGAGGAGTTCAATGCCATCATGGTTAATTAAAACTTCTTATTGTACACTATTTACTACTTCACTTGAAGAATTCAATTTGGTATCTTTACGAGGCGGTGGGTTAAATTACAAGACCCACTCACGGTTCAAACATTAAATTGATTGAATAAAATAATAATTTATTAGTGATGAGGTTGACCTATCAAGTTTTGTAGTGGTGAATATCTTTATTATTTTATTCAATTCAAGATCTAAAAATATTGGTATTGGTCTAATGAAATCCTACCCTACCTTGTGGGTTTAATTAATTAATTTAATATACCATTTTAACCTATGATGAAATGATTTGGTTAAATAAAGAATTTATTTAATTAATTCACACAGACACACACACACACACACAGACACACATATATTCAACAATGTTTATGATAAGGGAACCCATTATCATTATTAATATAAAATAATAATAATAATAATAATAAAATAATAATAGATGGTGAACTAATAATCATGTATGTAATTATTTGTTTGATATTTAAGTATCCTACTACCAACATAGTGCCCTTGTATTTATAAACAATGCACCCTTGAGGGTTTAAGCAATCATGCGAGACAATTAAACAATATAATTATATTATTTATGATGATTCTGAAGTGAAAATTCTAACTAACAACACTTAGTCAGTTTCCTATCATAGTGTTTATGCATAATTAATGAATACTTAATAATCTAACACTCAATATCTATTTAGTATTAATGTATATTCAATTCACATATTTGCAACAAGTTATACAATTGTTTAACATGAAGGTATTGCTATAGGGTCTGATGCACAATCATGGACTCCTTTAAGGACACTTTAGATGCCACATAATACTGGAATAAACAAAAAACTCTGATTTTAGGTGACAATTAGGGGTACTTCCCTAACTTATTTGAAGGTGAAGTAAGAAGAGAAAAGATAGGTAATTGAATCAGATTTCATAATATATAGGGTTTATGCAGAGAAAATGTGTGCAAATGATTATAAAATTAGTTTCCGTGAAAGTGGGTTTT
>LPNX011064111.1:3873-56565 GCA_001517045.1 Pseudotsuga menziesii
GATCAAGTCTTTTACAAACACTATCATGCTAGAACATTTATTACAATTCCCCCATGGGGTATGAACATGTGATATGATACAATAAAGCTTCCCGGAAGCAAGACTGAAGGTTCTCTGAAGTCCGAACAAGTTATCCCTGTCCGGTTCACCAGGCTCACTTGATAGAAAACCACTAAGTGCAACTTAGGTGGTAACAGTCACATTTGTAGAATGCCCTTTTCACAGACAAGCATTTTTATTTACATCTTTAAAGACGACATATATCTACTGCATGGTCCTTGAAAACATTTTCGCTCCGCCTCACTGTATGAGGTTATTGTGTTAATGACAAACTCAGTAATGTATCCCTCCGAGATACTGTCTATCCAAAAATATACAACTCTCGAAACAGGGTTGCTTACTCTTTCCAGTCGCTTAATCAACTAAGGATTTCACTCCTTCGGTTCTCCTCCTTGGAAATTTCTTTGTTGGATTGCCAACTTAGACAACCACTCATGCATCACAATGGGAAACTCAAAAATAAAATCTCGTGGATATCCGTATAGAGGTATCGACCCAACCACTTTGTTGGATTCCACCGATATCATTTTCTTTATTCTCGTGCGAATTCTAACACTTCGAAATCCACCCAATCTTAGATCTCAGGTTTTGTCGGTTCCACATATCCCTCACCAAATTGATTCGGGTCCTGGCAACAGAACCATTTGTTGGATTTTCTCTCTCCTCTGAGGATCTTAACCTAGGTTCAGTCCCTTTTGCTTAGCGCAGCAAAGCCCAAGATATCAGCCCGACAGAGTACAGCTCAATCGACAATAGTTGCGATGTAGATGCAGTCTCACCCGAGATATCTTTCTTAATGGGTAACTGCCAGAACCCACGTTTCCGCAGTTGGGTGGGGGATTTATGGTACCTCGGTACCTTACCAAGCCGCTCAACGGAGTCTAAGGGTGGATTATTTATTCTTACTGTGAACGGTTAGACCACGACCCAACTTCTCTCATGCAATTATCATAACAACAACCTTTGTGCAGCATAATCGTATTCAACTAATACCGTGCGACTAACATACCTCCATTCATTCATAACAAAATCTATAAGCATTCATTCAAGGCAACATTAATACTGGTAACTCAAACACCTTCAACATTCATGCATATACACAGAATATAACGTGGAAACCCATCCGGGAAAAAAACCACAAAGGTGCTCTTCATCTGGCATGAGGAATATATGCACCTTTCGTCTACGCACTAAGCGACAGACTCTGTTCTAGATCTTCCTCTCTATCTTTACATACTATTTCTTCCTCTCATGCTCTATGATCTTCTCTTTCGCTCTCTTCCTACTCAACTTTGCTAATGATCTGCACACAACATGTATCAACTCAACTTCTCCTACGCTTCTATGCACTCGACTGTGGATTCTTCAACTCGCATGCACTTAGCAAACACTAATAGACACAAAATACAGAGCAACTAACAGCCTAACAGTATGGAGCTAACAACTAAGAAGCTAACCCACATACAACTTGGGTTTCTTCTTTTATAGACTCTTTTACAAAATCTTTACTTGTCATTTTCTTAGCCAACTTCCTATATTTAGCCAACAAGCGACCTTTCCTATTCTAGTAACACCTAACATTAGGCACTAATGAACTGACTTACAAAGATACCTTCATACGTGTGGTTTCCACCAGCTCTAGCCGAACTCGTACCCACGATCTTTATGGCCTGTCACTTTCTAACCGTTATGCCTTACTGCACTTTTCAGCCGTTATGTCACTTGCATGCCTTTTGATACTATTATTTCATCACATCTTCCCTTGTCACACTCCTTCCTTTTGTCGCACATCTTCCTTCTTCTTCCTTCCTATCGTTGCTTCTGTCGTAGCTCCTTTCTCTTCTTCTTTCCTGTCGCTGCTTCTGACGCAACTCCTTTCTCTTTTTCTTTAGCTCTTTTCCATACTTAGGCATAATTCTAAGTGAATCGTGTCTTCCTTTCCCTAGGCCCAACAATTTGCAATGTGTAGTCTAAACATTTGACGATTTCAAATGTAAATATTTGATTTTTTTGGTATGATTTTGAAAATTTTCTAGTTACATCTATCAAACTTTGAAATTTTAGGTGCCCCATGGGTTTTTGATGGTGTTGAATCCATTTCAATCATCAAAACCGCCATTAAAACACAATCAAATTCCAATTTTACAAAAGAAACTCACCAAATTACAAGAAAAAGACCCATCCAATCCAAATCGTCAAATATTTAAACGTCTCCTATTCGCAACTCCTAAGCACTTAGGTCAAACGTTTGAAAATCATAGGTGGAAGATGCTAATTATTACTTTGTTTACATCCAAAGTAAAAGCATATAACAAAGTAAATGCACATATCTCGAAGAGAGGGCAAACTAGGGACAAGAATAAAGAGAGAAAGTCATTAAGGATTTAAAATGTGGACCCTGAGCTTACACGTGTTTTTTTATTTTTATAGTCAAATAAAAGTCCGTGGCAAATTAGTAGAGGGGGTTGAAATATAGAATTTATAATTATTTTGTTAACAGGTTGGATTGGTGGGTTTGTCCGCGAATCAAGCTATAAATTCTGTCGTTACACATTATTTTTCAAAGTCAGGGCCATGTGAAAGTCATGAGTAGTTTTGGTAAAATAAATGATAGGATAATTAGTTAAAGGATTACGTGTTTACTATGTGGGATGTATCTAGATGGTGAATATTGTTGGTGTTTAAAATTACAGATACTTATTTATAAATAATTATGCATTTAATTAGTGTAACTAAATTCAAGTGATATGAAATTAAGGAGTAACCTTTTTACTCAACTATTTGCATCGATCGGATGACTTAGTTCGCGTGAGCTTTCACATCACGCGTTGCTGATCATCTGATCGGTGCAACTGGTCAAGTAAAAAGTTTACTCCTGAAATTAATACTCTTAAATAATAAAAAATATTTTTTTACATAAACATATCAATTATTTAACATATAAAATACTAAAAAATATGAGAATATATTCTAAAAATAAGATATCTTCTAAATCACATCTAGACATGTGCTTTATACTATAAACTTATCTTAGATCACAACCCAACCAATATTGGTTAACGCTTTGGATACATAGATGGTTAAATGTGTTCTCCATGTTCTTTAAAATATGCTTCGTGAAAACTCAAATTATTTATATATATATTCTCAATATCTTGATATGAAACTATATAGGTAATTAATGTGTTTTCCTTCATTTGGAAGGAACGAGTTCTTAACAACTTAAAAATAGTGTGAAATTATATTTAAAAGTATAAAAACGTTTTAAATATTCACTAAAATTTAATACCGAGTATTTCTTTTGAACTATATAGAGGTATAGTAGTATCACAGGCTATACTAGAGTGATCCAATACATTATCACAATACAACAGGGTTGCTCCCAGATAGTAGGGAATAATGTGAGGTGACTACCTNAAAGAGAGATTAGTAAGTATATTCGCTATATAGAGGTATAGTAGTATCACAGGCTATACTAGAGTGATCCAATACATTATCACAATACAACAGGGTTGCTCCCANGAATAGTAGTATCACAGGCTATACTAGAGTGATCCAATACATTATCACAATACAACAGGGTTGCTCCCAGATAGTAGGGAATAATGTGAGGTGACTACCTTATACAGGGGGGAACTCGTAGGTATAGTAATAGGGATCACAGTTGTGGGAGATATATTTAGAGTGGTACGAGATCATAAAAGTTGCCTACACCCCCTCCCCGTGCTCTAGCCAACCNGGGGTACGAGATCATAAAAGTTGCCTACACCCCCTCCCCGTGCTCTAGCCAACCAAACTCCCACTGGGCACCTTGTGTATTTCTCTTTTGCAAGATATCCCNATGGTACGAGATCATAAAAGTTGCCTACACCCCCTCCCCGTGCTCTAGCCAACCAAACTCCCACTGGGCACCTTGTGTATTTCTCTTTTGCAAGATATCCCATGTAAGAGCCTTATTATGAAGTAATAACCACACGAATATGCGTGATTTGGATGGATAACCTCCAAACCTTCTTCCACCACCAATGCTGCGGCTCCACATCCCCTTGCTTCGCAAGTGCCTTTAACCCTCTTTGGAGTATAATCCCCTGAAGGATTCAGTGACCAAACCAGGGTATCCTCTTCATCCTTTAGTCGAACAAAACTGGTCCTGAGTTTGCCAATATAGCGCTCCCGTATGACAGAATCATCCTCTCTCGGGCCCAACTCTCTCCCTGTAAGCCATTCTTGATGCCAGATAGTAGTCAGATTTGCATTAGCTATCTGAGACAAGCTAATTATTCCTCTCTATTTAAAGTGAATAATTATATGAGCTGGGAGCCTATAGTCTTCACCACATCCAATCCATGGATCTAGTCCAACTTTCATCTTTGTTCCTCTACCNTCAAGTGAATAATTATATGAGCTGGGAGCCTATAGTCTTCACCACATCCAATCCATGGATCTAGTCCAACTTTCATCTTTGTTCCTCTACCAACCCTCCATATCAACCAGTTGCCTACCAATGGGAAGGCTACCACAACAGCTTTCCAAATGATATAAATATTCTGCATACTCTTTACAGGGTTTATCAGCCAATCATCTAATGAATCAGGAAATAGATATATTTCTCTTACCACTTTGCACCATACCCCTTTCTTCTGAAGAAGTCTCCAAGCACCATATTAATGCAGCCAATGCTTTTTATAATAAAATAAGAAGAGATTCTTTAGGCCCCAACCCCTTAGGCTTTTGGAACAGCTAATTTTTGGAACAGCTAATTTTTTCCAGTTTACCAGTGGTAGCCCTTTCTTGTCTCTACTTCCTTACCAAATCTATTTTCAACATAACCTTCTAATCATTTCCAAAACCCCTTTTGGTATCCAAGACAGGGACATCCAATAGACAGGAAGACAGGGACATCCAATAGACAAGGATAGCATCTAATATTGATTTAACCAATACCAACCTCCCTCCTCTGGATAGCCAACGATTACACCACAAATTGAATCTCTTTTCCACTTTAGCGGTGCTCTTCTATATAATCACCACAAAGGTACATGCTCCCATATCCAAATCCATAATAATGAGACACCTGCTACTGATTTCATTTTGCACTCCGCCCATGCATCTAAATAATTGTTAAGTACCCTTAGTATCATATGTCCTAGAGCATACCTTGTCTGTTGTGTTACCATCCTCCTGATCAAGGGAACTAGGCCTCCCCCTATAATGTTTCCATGATGCGCGCTAGTAGCTACAACCACCAAAGCTACCACAATCCTGGCACTGGGACCTTAAGGAGACTCTCTCTCAAAGATCTTATCATTGATCCCAGCATTGCCCTTCCACGTATAAGATATAACTCCCCCACACATGTACTCCAACTAATCACTGATCCACTGTCCACCACGCATATCTTCCATCTAAAGCCTAACTCCTATAACGGTAAACTGTAAAATATACAAAATGTGCTCTGGGTGGGATCTTACCCTAAGGTATAAGAAAGGTATACTGATAAGGATCCCAATAACTGTAAAACTATACCAACTGCTCTGGCACTATAGTGATGGCATCCCACCACATGGCTGCCTCTAAACCTATATCCCTTATAAGCTATAAGTCAGCACTGTACTACCTTAATGTATCACCTCTCCTCTCTTTAAGGATCTCATCACAAACATACCCCCTAGTTGCCTTCAGAAAATGAGTAACTACTATCTCCCCTCTGCTAATGAAAGCATACCTTCATACATACGCTAGACGATTACTTCACCTCAAGAATACGGAGTGACGCTACGTCCAATACGCCCATGGGCCTTACCGCTCCAAGGAGCCAGAAAATTGATTGGATAAGAACTTAATACAAACGGGAAATAAGCACGGCACATTGTTGTATGAAGCCCGACCAAACAAAATAAGGAGAAATGTTTGCAGTCCCCATTTACAGAGTGAATGAGTGAAGGAAAGGCTTAAACAGAGGGAGGGGATAGTGAGGTATGGAATATTTCGTTTAATGGGAAATACGTAGTCTATTTTGTTTTTTCTTATTTGATTTTATCAGTTTATAATTGTTGATTGGAATTTAAAGCAGGAAGAAGGCGGGCGTCTCTCAACACCCGGCGGAGTCAACACCAAACCTCGCTGACCGATTGTCCAATAACTAAGTTATTTCAGTCATTCTTGAGATATGTAATTACGCTTTTCCTTAAAAAAAGCTTATCAAAAACTAGGTTGTAAAACCACTTTTCCTAGAGGCAGATATACCCCGTTGGTCTGGACTTCAGCATCCATCTGTAACCCTCTCTAATCTCTCCTTCAGATCTTTTCGATATTCCTTCACCAATATTTCCTCTCGCTGGACTCTGTTCTAGCTTAAAACCTCTTCCTTTCAACCATTGGCTGGCCAGCTCTCCCTGCTTCTTCAATTTAGAAAACTCCTACAACCTTCCAGCTTCATTGCTTCCCTCATCATTTATTTCCCTCTGCATCCATTCACTTATCTTATTCACTGCGTGCATTTAAGCCTCCACCGGTCCATAATATCTGCCCTCCCCAGAACTCGTTCATACCTTGTTATATTCTCCACTCCCCCCATCATATTGATTCTTCTAACTTAAAAATAGTGTGAAATTATATTTAAAAGTATAAAAACGTTTTAAATATTCACTAAAATTTAATACCGAGTATTTCTTTTGAACATTATTGAAATTACTATATATAAACTTTAATGATTTTAAGCACCTAACATTTAATACCTAAATTTTCATGTTGATTTTATAATATATACTCTGTTTTATTTGACTTAAAAAGAATTACAATTGATCAAACCTAGTAAATAAATATATCTTATTAAAATATTACGTAAAACTTAATTTAATAATAACATGTTATGATATAAATGTTTTATACAATAAATTTATTTGAGAATGATGAATTTATTTTTATATTAAAAATATAATTTTAATAAAGAAAATTATAATTATTAAAATTATTTTAATAAGATAAAATTTGGTTTATTGGATTTTAAAGAAGTAAGGAGTTGCTTGATTTTCTTTAGAATTTTAATTATATGCTCAAAAATATTTAAGAGAAACATTCCTAAATCATTATAGTCGTGTTGAGTTAAAAGGTTAAGACGACCAATATTGCAGCAAATATTTTGAAATTGTGCTCTAATGTGGGTGTACATTGGACATTCTATGAGAAAGTGATTTTCAACTTCAACCCGCTTTGTGTCACAATAATGACATATTATTTCATCCCATGGCATTTTAGGAGTTATCGAGTACCTTGTTTTGTTATGGAGCTCGTGAGAGTTAGTTCTTATTTTAGCAATGTTGATTTTCTTCTTTACGCTAGTTAAAATGAAGAGATATTTTTTATCTTCTAGATTTGAGTTGATCACCTCCTTATACTATTTTATTTTCTCTTATCCTCTAACTCTTTATTGCACCACATCTTCTCCTTAAATTTATACGTAATAATACTTTTGATATTTCACTATTTTGCAGAGTGACCTCTTCCTCGACTCCCCAATGATTTAGCCAAGACTTGGCATCATTATGCCACCCTTGCTTAAGTCGAAGGCGGTTTCGACTAGAGTATGAAGCAATCTTAGGAATCCTCCTATATCCCTTGTTTTTAATCTTGTTATTGTACATTAGGTACCTAGTCATAGCCATGCCCTCAATTGGGGAGAGGCTCACTTTTATGAGGAGGATGTGATATGGTGTATTGGCTTTAATTTTGAGATTATATATTATAAAGCACTTTTGGATTTTCTCTATATTTCTCCATGATTCTCTACAGATGTTGCAACCCCAAACTTCACAACCATATAAGTTAATAGGAGTGATGAGAGATCTTAGAATGGGTGATCACTTAGACAATCAATGAATTGGGTAGACCATGCCAATGGTTTAAAGGGACATTTGGAATTCTAGACGTATACCCTTAGATAAGGCATTAACATGATGCCCGCACTGGTGTATAGACCACATGATGTGATGACTTCCTATTGGTACCATGTTAAACGAGCTTGGCTCTTGGGATCAGGTTGGGAATATGGTGGATGGTGAAAGATATTATTGTTTGACTGTGTTGCATCACTGACATTAAGGCTCATCATGGTGTTGAGAGGCTCATCACTACAATGTAAGCTCTTCTAGAAACTTTGGGCAAGTGGTTTGACTCAATGGTGGTCACTTCAATTTATAAACATGTTGGTGATGGTTATTCAATATTTGGCTCCTTTATTGTTTTTCTGGTTTTATTGAATGTTTTTCAGAATGGTAGTACTATGAGTTATCTAGAAATTCATCTCGTGGATTCTATTAAGAACTTATATCCCTACCCCAACCCTTCTTCCCTTCGAGCGCTAGTCCTTTGAGTGTCAGTCCTTCAAGCTTCAATCTTGCATTTGCACCCTCCTGCAACCCTATTTCTCTCCACTACATTACTTCCCTCACCTAGTTCTTGCTCTGCGTTAGCTCTTACAGGGTAGTTACCTCGTTTTCAATCCAATTTTCAACTTATTTTCAACCTCATTACATAGCTTCTGACATTCTCAACTAGCCTCATAATGATCCCATCTTGCTCCCTAGTCCTAATTATGGCTAGAGGACTCTGTGGCAGAGGATCATGTAGTGGTAAAATCCATGTATTTGAACCATGGGTGTAGAAGGAAGATGTAGGTATTAAAAATTGATACTTAAGACTCACCCTAGCTCACATCCAACATGAGCTTGTTGATATGATGGATGGGTAAAAGTGGAGTAGGATTACACTTAGGATGCAAAAACTCATGCAAAATATGGGCCCTTGGGTTCCTAATCAATGGAATACTAGAGGCTAGGAAACAATTTTTTTTGGATATTGGCATTGTATTGGCAGATCAAAACATTGTTCGGTAAGGCTCTTCTTGTAACACCCTGGTTTTGACCCTGTTTGCATTAAAAATGTATATGATGTATATATTGTAATTAATCGTAGTGTGGAGCTAAAAGAAAAATCCCCACCATCGATTTAATGTTTTATGTTCTGACGATTAAAATCGTTGCAGAAGGTATATTCGTGCTAGCCGACACATTATAATTTTGGAATCATGTAAATATGCATTTTAATTAAAATACCCACAACCAGCTATGTCTATGCAACAAATACTGAGATGGGGGCATGATTTTCCTAAGGATAAGGAGGGGGAAATATTTAACCTTTGGGGCCAATTGGGAAAATCCAAATGTTAATGGGAGAACCCATGAAACAGTCAACTACCTTTCTTGTCTCATTCACCTAATCATTTAATTCTGCCAGAAATTGGTTAAAGTAGTTATGGCATGGGGATGGGAAGAGTATGGGCATGAAATTCAAATTTGGGGAAAACCCATTTTTGGGGAAAATCAATTTTGACTTTTGGGGCAAGTAAACACCCCAAAATGCATGCCATTGGGACATACATCTAGGTTCTTCATTTTTGGACTCACACAGGGAAGCTTGGAAGCTGTTGTTACCTCCACGATTTGGTTTGTGGTATTTTCTCCTTCACGATTTGGGCTCCTGGGCATTTTCATCTTCATCGTTCACCCACGTTAGGGCTCTCTCAAGCAGCAAAGAATTTACTGTGTGTGAAATCCATTTTTTGGGTTGCTGTGTGTGTGTTTTTCCCTCACGCGGGCAGTCATTTCTTCATTCTCTTGGGCTATGGATTCGTTTTGTAATGATATGTGTTTGGGTTTCTTTCCCCAACATTTTTGTTGCATTTTCCCCACTGATTTCCAAGCTAAAGTCATTTTTGAATTTCCCAGCGATTTGGAGGAGAGACCCCGTTCTCTTGGTTGTGTTTGAATTCATTTTTGGCCACATTAGGGCCAAAACGTCCCTGGGAAGTCAGATTGCTGTTAGGGGTTGTTCTTACCCTCCTTGGCAATTCATTTTGTTGCTGAACTATTTTCCCCAACCCAGAAAGTGTGTATATTGTTGTGTATGCAATTGGTATTTGGGCTGTGTAGGAGTGGAAAGGAGTCTGCTTGACAAACCTAGTGTTTTGCAGGAGCCTCAAACATAGCTAGAGGGATGGATCTCTTCTCTACACCCCCCTGAATAGCACTGGAATGGAAGTCATGGCCTGAGGAACTGTGCAACGGAGAAGGGAATGATTCCTTGTGTTGGGTGTGTGTGGATGTCTTAGGAGTCAAGCTAGTTTTGGTGTAGGTATCCTTAGCTCTTCAGTGAGCCCACTAGCTTAGCAGATAGTGCTTCCATCTCTTGATAACCTAATAAACCCAACTTGTTGGCTTGGTTATGTGTTGTTGTGTACTCTTGGCCTGATAAACCCAACCGTGTTGGCTTGGATGAGTCTGGACATATCTTGGGCTATGTGTTAGCTTGCTTAGTTCCTTATTCCTTATGGGAATCATGCCCAGCTCGGGGGTGGCAGTGTTGATGAGAGATTAAGGAGCACACTGGCCTATGGTTGGGTGGAACGTTGCAGCGACATAGCTGGTTGTGGGGCTCTTCTTCATAAGATAAGTATTCTTGTGTTTAAATCCTTGCAATTACATTTGATAATGAATTACAATGAACATGCTAAATGCTTGAATGTATGGTTTTGCCTCCACTGTATGGTAATAATGTATGCATGTTTTAGTTCAAAGCATTTCAATTTTTATTATTATGTTCATGGGGCTAGTTTCCTAGATTGATAGCAGCATTGGTAGTGTCCTCTTCGCCGGTCGAAGGGTTGGGGACGTTACAGTTCTTGACACAAAATATGAGCATATTGAGTTGGTTCTAATGATGGAGAAGATTATAGAACATAATAAGAGCATCCAATCCCATAACTAGAGGATGGAGACCAAACTTGATTCTCTTTTCAAGGAAATCACCATGCTTGAATTCACCTCAATAGACCCTTAAAGCTCCAGTGAGAAGAAGGATCCTAACATACCCATTTTTTATGATTATGCTACAAATTAGAGTTGTTTCTTTTCAGTTTTATCTTTTGAATATCATAGATATGTGGAGGACAATGAAATTTTTAGGGGCGAATTTTAGCCCATGGTATAGTTTTTGACTTTTTTTTTCCAATAAAAGATTCTCCATTTTTTTTAAAAATGATTTTCCTAAATTCCATGGGATAATTTTTTTTTAACTCTAAAAATTGCCAGAATTGTCCAAAACTATATAAAATTCTTAGAAAATTGAATATTTTTACAAAAAGACGCCAAACATTTTATGGTTACAAAGTTAATAATTAGTAAGATTTGCCAAGGCCTCTATAGTTTTAGAAAATTATGGATCCTTACAATTTTCCTTGGTCTAGGTCAGAATAGACCAATATAGGCCAAATGTTATAATGTTTATAGTTTTAATTCTATTATTAGAGCCTTTAATGACAATAGTTTGTTTAATATATGGTCTGGTTTCATTTTGGCCAAACCACATAACCTGATACTTTGTAATATTTTGTGATTATCAGTAAAAGTTCTTACTAGTTTACAAAAGAAAACATGAGTGATGAGAGTCTCAAAGAGGATTTTCTTCCTATCCCAAAGCCAAAGTCCTACTGATTTGCAACTGCTTTCAAGCCCATAATAAGCTTTCCAACCTCCATTAATCATTTTCTCAATGCTATAGTTCCAATTAAGCTCATGATGAAGATCCATTATAAGATATTTATGTGAAGTCACTTCCTCCAAGTTGTTGTTGTAATACATGAAATTGTCATCAATGATCTTTTGTCATTTGATTATCATACCTTTATTTTTGTTAGTATTAATAGTTAGACCCATACTAGACCTTTGTTTTTAGTTGCTTGTCAAAAGTACCCAAACAGCCTTCTATTCTATCAATATAAATACCAAAATGGTAACTCCTAACTTTATTACAAATAATTTTTTTAACCAACCCCTAATTCCTAAACTTAACCATAAGTAAATTGTAATAATAATAACTTTAAAAAAATCCGAAACTTATAACTTTTAAATTTCTCTCATTGTATCCTTACTAAAAATGTAATTTTTAAAAAATAAAATACAATTTTTTTTTTATTTAAATTAAATTAAATAAATTACTCCATTCAAACTCTTTATCATCAATTTTGTTTTCAAAAGAAATAAACTTTATACCAATGATAATTAAATTAATTTCAAATATTTCTCATAAATAAAACTTACAAAAATAAATAATGATAATTTTATTAATGGTAATCAAAATTTCATGTCGCTACAACTCTAATTCTATGATATAACACTCTTAAACTACTTAATAATAATGATATGCTATTTAAAACCCATTTTTTTATTTAATTAAAAAACCTTTTTTTCCTATTTAATTGTTTTTATTGCATAATAATTTATATAGATAATGGTTATTAATATTTAAATTATTTTTATCAAATCTTAATTTATTAGATATTAAAAAAACATTTGATTTGTTTTAAAAGTTTATTTATATTTAAAAATTAAATATTAAAAAAAACATTTGATTTATTTTAAAAGTTTATTTATATTTAAAAGCATTCATCAATCTTCATAAAATTTGATGAATTGTTTTTTATTAAATATTATAAAAAGAATATAATAATTTGATTTTTTTTTAAATTTATTTTTTAATTGAAAACTATTTTTAAATCATTATAATTTTATAACATAGTATTAAATATTTTGAAATTGTAATTTAATGTAGAGTATATATAAAACATTAAAAAAAAATTCGTCAAGGATAGGTTCCTGGTGGTGAATGTAAAGAAAAATAAACAAAACTAAAATACAGAACAGAAATCAAAGAAAATTGAAACCCCTATGCACACAAGGTTATGGGTTAAAGACCTCCGAGACCCTGCATACAACAATGGAGACTTGCAAGAACATGTTAGGCCATAAACCTGCAAGCAAATAGATGTTAGGAAAACTCAAATAAACAAAATAAAACAAAAATTATACCTTCTTTTGGTGGAAATGGGCCACCATGCCCTAGCTTGGAGAAGCACCTCTCTTGGCAATGGGGGAGCTATGGCTCAAAGAGAAGATGGATGAGAGGGAGTGTGGGTGGCTTGAGAGGAAAATGGTCTCAAGGCATCCACTCGGGCAGCATAACAGTATGCAAGGGAGGAGTGTTTTAGAGTGACCCCCACCCCTCCTTTTATAGCTTTTTTGGGGACTTTTAGGGTTTTAAGCCCTTGGTCAGGGCTTTAGCCCCTTTTTTGGGCTTTTAGCCCCCTTCCGCCCTAACTTTAGCTCCTTTTAGGGTTTTAGGCTCCTTTGAGGGGTTTTAGCCCCTTTTTGGAGGCTTTAGCCCTTAGGAGAGTTATTTAGGCTCCCTTTTGGGGGTTTTAAGCCGTTTACTCATTTTTAAGCCTTTTTTAGGGTGTGGGGGTCTAATGGGGTGTTATGAGGGTCGTGAATGGGTGTCCTTAGGCAGTGTAGACCATGTAGAGCTCAGTGAGGGATTTTTTGGGTTAACAGATTGTCCCCTGATGTGTGAGGGCAGGAGCTCATCGTATGGCCGACGAGAATCATAGGATTTGCTGCGTAGAGGTGGTGCTTCCGGGGCTGGGGCATGGTGGCTTTTGGTTTTTGTATTAATATGGTTCCCATCAATGGGTGAGATACAAATAAAGTGTGACATGTATATGGACGAGGCAAGCATCCCCATGCTCGTGACAATGTCAAAAGAATAATTTGATCTATGCTCTAAAATACAAGAGCTGATCATATATAACTAATGATATAATAATGGTTGCCTCAATGTGAGGTTGAATACAATACTAATGTGGTACATTGGACCCATGGCATTCTCATGGAATTCTATATCTTCATGACTGACGGTCTGCTGAATCTGGAGCGGTACATAGCTGTGTGGACTCGCTGATTGAGAGTCAAAGTCTCTATGGTACAAGTATGTTGCATCAATCATAAAGGTATATCGAAGCATTGTTGGGGATTTGGAACACTGTCTCCAACACAACCCGAAAATCACAAGGGACATAACCTGTTTAGGTCCCTCGAATAGACTCATCAATGTGCTAGAGTCAGGTGACATCCGGGGTCTTCGACCAAGTACTGTGTGGACCAAACCCTGTACGAATATCAACGGTGCGATGATGTAGTTGGGGTCGAGCACGTGAGAAACAACCATCCCGAGAGGCACTAAGGACTCCTCTCAAGTGGTCCAAGGAACTCATCAATGAGGTTAATGAAACTAGGATATAGGGACCTCTGGGTCTATCCTCTGGAATATGTGTTGTCGTCGACAGAGGGAGACCTGCCCCTAGTCAAGGCAATGATGTTTCCTTAACCAAGAGCACGAGGGAGATAACCGAAAGGTGTGAGACAATCTGCGGACTGACCCACTGAATGGGGGGGGGAGGGGGAGGGAAATAATTGAATAGGGGCAGGGGGAGTGTGGTGGACTCAAACTTCCTTTGTTCAGAGTATGACGACAGGGCGAACCAGGCAGCAAATGAAACTTGACTTATGGGAATGGGATCATAGCTGTAAAACCGGGAATGTCATTGCAGATTGGAAATACTTGGAAGAGGTGGACACTTTTAATATTGATGGGATCCAAGGAAGACACATTGTAGAGTACTCTGAACAAAGGCGACCCAAAGGGGGAAAGCTGCCAAACTGTTTTCTGTGGGGTGGTGTCTAGGGACACCGTTATGGTATGATCTCGTGGATTTTTGGCAAGCCCGAGAAGGTAAATGCTCGATGGTGCTTTCAATTTTAGAGAGTCTGAAATCACGAAGAATACTCCAGTGGGGGCTCTTTTTCATTGGTAGTCTCCTATGACTGAAAAAGGATAAAAGTATACAGAGGAGAGATCGCCCATCCTGTAGGGGATGAGAGACTATTTTATCGTTGGTAGTCCAATCAGGCCGGAAAAGGTTAAACCTATACTGACTGGATGATCATTCAGATACTTTTACGAGCATGAATGAAACCAAGTTTGCTCAGCAATCTTTTATTGATGAGAAGGCTGGAAAAGAGCTTAACGATAATCCGTGGTGAGCTTTTTCGTAAAGTGCGGCCCCTCTGCCCGAGAAAGCATAAAAGTATGCAAAGGGGAACGGTGTTGGCTTGATTGTGCCAAGGAAGTCCTTTTCAATTGATGGTCTACATGGTTCACAAAAGGAGGTAAACGAGACGATGTAGACATCCTTTCCTATACTTTAGCGAGCGGGAAAGGAAGTAGCTGCGCTCGGCTATATTTTCATTATTTTAAGGAGTCAGAAAAGAGCTTAAACAAAACTCTAATTTGGTCAACCGATTGCGGTAGCACAAGTGGTGCCCTATGTCAAGACGGTGGATAGTGGTCCATAGATCATCCATGCAGTATGGATGGAGCAGAAGGCTCTCAAACATACCAATACATGTGCGGGATAGATCGCGGTAGAGGCTCATGTGTCGGTGCGGAAGAGGCACGCAAATTGAGGTGGCTCTTAGACAAAGGTCAGGAGAGCGTGTGTGTGTGTTGCGGTGGACGGACTTGACTACATGCGATGTGAGTGAAAGTTCGGGGGCAGCTCTATGCCAAATACATGCAAGAAAAATAAATCATTTTGTGGATAATGGTCCAGAGATCCGCGTAAGGTGCAGTGAATGGAGAAGACAATTATGTGCTAAAATACAAAACAAAAGTAAAAATTACATTCCTTAACCGACGGTGGCCTGAAAACTCGCATGAGTTGCGGTCGGGAAGTGTGATACAAGTATAGGTCTGTAGACACTCGCATCGTCATGTCATGGCTCGTAACTCAAGGTGAATTCTAGGAAATGATCCCGAAATTGACTTATTAAACATGAGATGATGGTCTCATAAAGAGATAGAGATTTAAGCTCGAAGGTGTGAGAGGTGATGTCCCTGTAGAGGATGAGTCCTTTGAGGACGACGAAGATACTGAGTGAGATGATGAGTCTGAGTCAGATTAGTAGCCTGCTGGGGCAGCCCCAAGTGCGTTGGTGCACTTAGGAGTTTTTGTGTCGCTATGTATATCCTACTGAGAAAGCATATGTGGCTTCTCATTTTGTATTGGACATGTTTGGGACATGCGACTTATCTATTTATCTATATATATCTTTAACGCACGTGGATGCGCTTTTGTTATGTGAGTCTTTTTATGATGATGTGGAATGCAAATGTCTATGTGATATATTATTACACTTGTGTGTGTATTTTTAGACATAGTTATGCATGATGTTATGGTTGTATGTTTCCTATATGCGGTTGTGGATGTGCCAATTTAGAATATCATTAGCCATTTGATCTGCGACATGATTGAGATTTCTAGGAACATGTGTGAATGTGATGGATTCAAATGCTCTAACCATCTGTTTAGTGCACAGGTATTTTCTAAAGAGGCAAGGATCACGTACTTGATAGTAGTTGTTCAACTGAGAAACAAGCAGTTGGGAGTCTAAGAAGACGTCGAGGTGGTGAATGCCTAATTGAAGAGCGGTGACCAAGAGGCCATTGACACCATCATATTCAACCTGGTTGTTGGTCGCGGTGCCCATGCATATTTCGTCGATGTGGATCTACTCATGCGATGGGGAGTAGATGACCCATGTAGCCGAGGCGAGGTTCGGAGACCATCTGCTTGCTCCATCAGCGAATCCCATATACCGGTTTGAGGTGTGCTCCATCTGAAGCAATGAGAGGAAACGATACATAAGACTTAAATTTGAAAAATGTGTAAAACAAAAAATGGAAAGACTATAATACAAGCTAAACTGCCGTCACTCAAAGGGGTGACGTTAGAGGGAAAGTCGTTTGGACTTCCATGGGGTTAGCGATCATTCCTTTATGTGACACGATGAACCCTAGGAGACGGCCCATTGGGACACAAAAGACACACTTGAAGGGGTTCAAGCAGATTCCGTACTGGCGACATCGTGTGAAGACTTGTCGCAAGTCGTCTATGTGCTATGTTTGCTTTTGTGACCACGCAATGAGGTTGTCAAGATAGGCCAACATGATGTGAACAAGGTCGCAGAAGCAGTGTGTCATGGCTCGGTGGAAGGTGGCTCCAGTGTTCTTCAGGCCAAAGGGCATGACTCGATACACGAACGTGCCCCACGAGGTTGTGAATGTCGTCTTGTAACAGTCTTCTTTCCGGATCTGGATTTGGTTATATCCGAAAAATCTGTCCATGAAGTAAAATACTTCATGTCCAATGCATGCATCGATGATCTGATTGATAAAGGGTGTGGGGAAGTTGTATTTGGGACATGCCCCATTGAAGTCACGAAAGTCTGTGCAAACGCAAATGGTACCCTATTTTTTATATTATAAAGATAACAAATATTATATTATATCTACCCACAACATCAAAAAACATTTCCCTGTAAAATTCATAAGAATTTATTCTTATGTTAAAAATGGTATTCTTTAAAACAATTTTTATTAAAAAAAAACTAATAAACTTTTAAAATGAAACAAAATGATGATATATTTTTTCAAAGTTGGCATTTATAACTTTATAAATTTATTCAAAATGATAAGATTTGAATAATATTTTTACTTTATTTATTTATTTTAAATAAAAGTAGAGCGCAATTATAATCATAAATTATTTTTAGGAGTCTAAGCATGTTATGATTTAAATTTTTTAATAATTTTTGCTTCAAATTTCACTAAAAATTTCAGAAAAATGATTGAAATTTCAATATTAATGATTAAAATTGTATACTTAAAGTGAAGTAGTGATGGCTCTATCTATACATTCAAGAATATAATTTAAATAATAACAAATTATAATTTAACCAAAAGTTATGTGAGTCTTTGTTATGTGAGTCTTTTTATGATGATGTGGAATGCAAATGTCTATGTGATATATTATTACACTTGTGTGTGTATTTTTAGACATAGTTATGCATGATGTTATGGTTGTATGTTTTCCTATATGCAGTTGTGGATGTGCCAATTTAGAATATCATTAGCCATTTGATCTGCGACACTATTGATATTTCTGGGAACATGTGTGAATGTGATGGATTCAAATGCTCTAACCATCTGTTTAGTGCATAGGTACTTTCTAAAGAGGTAGGGATCTCGTATCCGATAGTAGTTGTTCAACTGAGAAACAAGCAGTTGGGAGTCTAAAAAGACGTCGAGGTGGTGAATGCCTAACTGAAGAGCGACGACCAAGAGGCCATTGACACCATCATATTCAACCTGGTTGTTGGTCGCGGTGCCCACGCATATTCCGTCGATGTGGATCAACTCGTGCGATGGGGAGTAGATGACCCATGCAGCCGAGGTGAGGTTCGGAGACCATCTGCTTGCTCCATCAGCGAATCCCATATACTGGTTTGAGGTGTGCTCCATCTAAAGCAATGAGAGGAAACGATACATAAGACTCAAATTTGAAAAATGTGTAAAACAAAAAATGGAAAGACTATAATACAAGCTGAATTGCCGTAACTCAAAAAGGTGATGTTAGAGGGAAAGTCATTTGGACTTCCATGGGGTTAGCGGTCATTCCTTTATGTGACACGATGAACCCTAGGAGACGGCCCGTTGGGACACAGAAGACACACTTGAAGGGGTTTAAGCGGATTCTGTACTGGTGACATCGTGTGAAGACTTGTCGCAAGTCGTCTATGTGTTGTGTTTGCTTTTGCGATCGTGCAATGCGGTTGTCGAGACAGACCAACATGATGTGAACGAGGTCGCGGAAGCAACGTGTCATGGCTCAATGGAAGGTGGCTCCAGCGTTCTTCAGGCCAAAGGGCATGACTCGATACGCGAACGTGCCCCACAGGGTTGTGAATGTCATCTTGTAATGGCCTTCTTTCTGGATCTGGATTTGGTTATATCCGGAAAATCCATCCATGAAGTAAAATACTTCATGTCCGGCGCATGCATCGATGATCTGATCGATGAAGGGTGTGGGGAAGTTGTATTTGGGACATGCTCCATTGAGATCGCGGAAGTCTGTGCAAACGCAAATGGTACCCTGTTTTTTATATTATAAAGATAACAAATATTATATTATATCTACCCACAACATCAAAAAACATTTCCCTATAAAATTCATAAGAATTTATTCTTATGTTAAAAATGGTATTCTTTAAAACAATTTTTATTAAAAAAAAACTAATAAACTTTTAAAATGAAACAAAATGATGATATAATTTTTCAAAGTTGGCATTTATAACTTTATAAATTTATTCAAAATGATAAGATTTGAATAATATTTTTACTTTATTTATTTAATTAAATAAAAATAGAGCTCAATTATAATCATAAATTATTTTTAAGAGTCTAAACATATTATGATTTAAATTTTTTAATCATTTTTGCTTCAAATTTCATTAAAAATTTCAGAAAAATTATTGAAATTTCAATATTAATGATTAAAATTGTATACTTAAAGTGAAATAGTGATGGCTCTATCTATACATTCAAGAATATAATTTAAATAATAACAAATTATAATTTAACCAAAAGTCATATATCCAAATTACAATAATAATAAAAAAATCAAATTATATAACCTTTAAACTACTTATAAATAATTTTGTGTCTTAATTTAAATCAGTGTGTTTCTTCCATGACAAGTTATATATAACAATGTAAACTCACTCACTTGACCCTATTTTGCTAGTAACATGTATTTTGCAATGTAATTATGGTCCTGCAATATGTAACTCGAGTTAGATTCCTTCTTAGTCAACAAAGAAAGAAATGGTTATAATTTTAATGTATTTTGTCTCTCATATATATAAAGTTTTTTCAAAATTGCGTTTTTTTCTATCAAAGAAAATGTGCTCTTGAAATGTCTTTCATATTTTTATGATGACTTAGATTAATGTATTTTGTCTCTTATATATAATATTGGCGGATATAATGTTTTTTCAAAATTGCTTTTGTTTTTTTTGTTGGCATCAAAGAAAATGTGCTTTTGAAGTGTAAATTGAGTCTTTGGTAATTGTTTTGAGCATGAAGAATATATACTTTATTGATCCATAATTTTATGATGACTTGGATCAATGTATGGTAGTGTGATAAATGGGTGAGAAGATATTTTGGAGGATAAATATTGTTTATCCTTTATTTCATGTTGATGCGTAATGGGGATATCTTCGACATAGGTATTTATTTATTATATGAAAACTTCCTTAATGGTTGAGTCATTGATTTAAAAGAAAAAAATGGTAGGAGGCGTATATGAGCATAGGCATTGGGATAAATTGTATGTAACATAAGCGAATAAACCAATTACAGAGTATGATTAATTGAACATAGGGTGGGCAGAGTAGCTCCATTGTAGTTATGGCATGTTTCAAAGTTGATGAGGGAAGGTGTTGGATTGAGAAGATATTCCTGAAATCATAAATTGAAAGTAAGAAGGGGCAAGGAAAAAGGAGACAAAACTGATTTTAGCCATGAATTTCAACTGACAATATAAAGTTTAGAATTGCATGTATGTTGAATATTTTTTGAAGTATGAGTGGGAAGGGATCTTTCCAAATTGATGTTTGAGAAAAGTTGGCATGCACCATTTATTGCTCAATGTTTAAAATTGTAGGTGGAAGGGGGTGTTTGTAGAACATGGTTTAATAAAATGATGATCATTTATCTAACCAAGGAATTAGTACTTGAGCATGCCTTGCTAAGATATAAGCAAGGTTCTGGGCTTGAGGTTATCATCTGCATAAAGGGTTGAATATAAATAAGGAATGCATACTTTCAATTGTTAAGCTTGTAGGGTTCAAGTCAAATCTACATGATTTTTTTAACTAACATTGGGTATAATGTCATTGAATCATGATTAGTTGGTCATTATCTATCATTCACACATTAGAGACAAGTTCCATGATATACCAATATCAAGATAGCTCCAATGAAATGCAACATAAATTACTTAATATATGAAGAGGCTAGAGAAAGAAGAGTTAATACTTGTGTTAGAATAGAAGAATTTAGAATAAGAATGGCAAGATAAATATATGATACAAAGACCCCTTCACATTAAAAAGAACTACACTCAAAACATAATTTGATTGATTCAGAGTACCATAAGACAATGTGACAACATCTACCCAAGTTAGTACTCAATACAATCACAAAGATGATGACATGTGACCTCCATGTCAATTTGTTTGATGTCACAAACATAAAATGGGAGCTATTTTAGTGTAGGAACATTTAGGTTGAAGCCAATTTTATTCCCTTTTAATGGCCTAACAACTTTTAAAAAGGAGAATTGATCCATCTCGATTATAAAATGGAGCTTGTTATGCAGTTAAAGAAAAAAACCAAACCCATATAAGTAGTTGGCATTGATAGAAAGAATCCAAGAAATACACAACCCTTGTAATTATTACAAGATTTCATGTAAGTATTGTCTTATATAGTTAAATTTTAACTAAAAATACCACTTGAAATATACGAACATTATTCATTATTTTCTTGCTCAATATTACAAAGATTTAAATGTTTGACTATCTTGTAATACAATTGCACTACTAAAAATTGGCTTTATAGCATTTTTTTTACCATGGGTTTTTCTTATAATCCAACATTATTCCCAATATCGGGTATTTTTATTTACATGTTCTTATTTGTTAACAATAAAAATAACACCCTTGAAGATGATAGTCTGAAAACATATTTCTATTTCACCTGCAACATGAAGAGCAAAATTTGGAAAAGATTGAGAGCTTTGGCCTCTCATCGGACCATTGCTTCCGTAAAGGAAGAAGTATGTGAAGACAAAGGTTTCTCTAAACAATTCAAGATCAAGACTAATTAAGGGCCAAAACCCAGTTACCACAACTCGTGGAGTGGAAAGAATACATGTCACATGTATTAATTGTCCTAAAACCCTGGAAATTCAAGTAAAATGCCTAAACAAGTAATTAAAATTGGTTTTTCGAAGAAAATAATAAAAAAGCTTCAAAAAGATTAATCCCACATTCATGGTTAGTGATTGGGTACACAAATCCCAATGCTCTATAAGAAAGGTATATGAGGTGAAGGAGAGAGAACAAAAGAGAAAAGCAAAGGAATGCTGAAGGATTTGGAGGCTAGATAGATTCTATTTCACATTAAGTTGTTGGTGATCATCAACATAGATGGAGAAGGATGATTTAGGGGAAAGAAGAAAGGGATTCACCTATATCATTGGGTTGTAATAATTTTCTTTCTATTTTTGTCAATATGATGCAATTATAGTTTCCCCCAATTGTTGTGATTGAATCTATGTATTTTCAGCTATTTTAGTCAACATTTGGTATATGGTTTTCAAGTGTTTTCAAGTTTTCAAAATCTAGAGGTAAGGAACTAGCAATCAAGCTGCAAATGGAGTCTTAAAGGCCATGGATGCTCAAGCAAAGGGATCTTCCACAAATGACATGCTTCAAGAGGTAATCTCCTTTATTCCTCCCCTCTCTACTCTTTGAAAAAGCTTAGGTATCAAGAAAGTTTCAAATTATTGCATGTATTTCTGTTGATTAGGACTCACCCCCTATAGTAAAGGACAAAGAATGTTGTAGACATGTCCTTGCAACGATCTCTACCAATGAAATGACGACCATACTGGGGATATAAGGGATTTTTCTCTTGATTTATTGAGTTTTCCCCTTGTTTGGGTGTTTCTTACCTTTTAATTCTATTAATGCATGATTTTTATTGCTCTCTAAAGGCTTTAGTTCATCCTTGGAGGTCAAAACCGACATTATTCAACCCTTGTATTTCCATTTTTCAAGAAATTTGGCCCGAATATAGTGTTTTCCCTCTTTTCATATTAGGACCACCCTTTGCTAGTGTAGATAGAGCGATACCACCCTAGAAATGACCTCTCTGAATTACCAATGTGCGGTGCTGCCTCTATGTGCAGCAATACAGTAGCGTGATACCCACAGTGAGGTAAATTCACATGTTCTTGATGTTTTGGGCATAAAATCCTCATTTCTTGTCTGTTTTGAGTGATTGTTTTTATATGGAAAGCTTAGGAAACCCTATAATTGATTTTGTATTTTAATTTTATCTATTTTGGTCAATATTTGAGGATTTTTTACTATTTTAAATATTTGTCTTCTTATTAGCTTGAAAATTGTCAAAAGCTAGGAATCACAAATCACTATTTTAGGCCTATATTTAGGGATGATTTTGAACTTTGAAAACTTGTAGATGATGGTATAGGAATTTTAGGACCTATTAGGATCATTTTTTAAGTATTTAGGAACATTTCCCTTGAATTTAGAATTCTTGGAAACCTCCTTAAAAATCTAGGAAAATCACTTTAGTTAGCCGTGTTGGTTGTGGAGCCTAATATTCCAGATCCAGAGATATTATTTAGTTGTGTTTGTACCCTAGGTTAACTGTACACTCATTCCCCAAATTTGGAACAAACCTGGGGTACAAACATAGCTGAATAATATATATGGATCTGGAAGATCAGGCTCTAGAACCAATAATCTCCCACTGGGAGACTGATCACAACAACTCCACCTTTACTGCACTTGTTGGACTATGCTCTGGACCTTGGATTTGGATAATTTATTATTTTTTTACTTTCATGATTGAAGGCCAACAAAAACCGAGCATGAACTCAGTTTCTCCCTGGTTACTGCCTTTGTCAACATGTCTGCAGGATTCTGGCTAGTATGTATCTTTTCCAGTTTTAACAGTTCTTCATCTAGAATAGATATTATGAAGTGGTACTTGATATGTATATGTTTAGCCTTAGAATGAAAGGATGAGTTATTTGCAAGATGAATGGCACTCTAGCTATCACTGTACAACTTGCTATTCTCCTGCTTCTTACCCAATTCCTCCATGAACCTTTGCAACCAAATCATCTCCTTACTAGCCTCTGTAACAACAACATACTCTACTTCCATTGTTGAAAGTGCAACAACATATTACAGTTTTGAAATACAACTTACTGTTGTTCCACCCACAGTAAACACATACCCTATGGTGCTTCTCCTGCTGTCTTTATCACCAGCCATATCTGCATCAACATATCCCTATAGAATAGTGTCTGAACCTCCAAAACATAATGCATGAGAAGTGGTACCTCTCAAATACCTGAGAATCCACTATACTGCTTTCCAATTCTCTTTACCTGGATTATTCATATACCTGCTCACAACTCCCATTGCATGTGAAATATCTGGTCTTGTGCACACCATGGCATACATCAAGCTTTCAACCATGGATGAATAAGGAATATTGGACATGAAATCTATCTCTTCATGTGTCTTTGGACACATCTCCTTACTTAGTTTGAAATGGCTGGCTAAAGGCGTACTAACTAGTTTTTCATTTTGCATTCTAAACCTCTGCAACACCTTTTCTATGTACTCACCTTGAGACAACGTCAATTTATGATTTTTCCCGTCTCTTGTTATTCTCATACCAGGGATTTTATTTGCAGCACCCAAATCCTTCATCGCAAATGATTTAGCTAGTTTTCTTTTTTATTTTGAGCACATTTATATCCTGCATGTTAGACCCTGCAACAAGCATGTCTTCTACATACAATAACAAGATAATATATCTTTCGTTATCTAGCCTCTTGAAATAAACACCGTGGTCAGAATGACATCTATCATAACCTTGCTCTATCATAAACTTATTCAAATTTTAAATACTACTACCTTGGAGCTTGCTTCAGGCCATACAAGCTCTTCTTCAACCTACAAACCAAATTCACCTTCCCTTTGACCTCATACCCCTGTGGCTACTACATATAAATCTCTTCCTCTAATTCCCCATGGAGAAAGGCTATTTTTACATCTAATTGTTCAAGATTCAAATATTTTACCACTAATGGACTTAAAATAGTTCTAATTGAAGTCATTTTAACAACAGGATAAAATATTTTATCAAAGTCTATACCTTTATTTTGTGCAAACCCCTTTACAACAAGTCTAGCCTTGTACCGCTCCTTGCCTCCATATTCTTCCTTCAACTTGTAAACCCATTCATTCTGTAATGCCCTTTTTTCCGCGAGTAACTGAACCAAATCCCAAGTTTGGTTTCTTACCAATGAGTCCATCTCCTCATTCATGCCTTGCTCCCACTTCTTTCTAGTTTCTACCTGCATTGCCTCTTCATAACATTCTGGTTCACCAGAATTAGTCATAAAAAAATAACACAGTGAAGGAGAGAATCGTTCAGGGGGTCTACTTAACCTAATAGATTTTCTTACATTTGCAGGAGTTTTAGGTACCTGCAGTTGTTCTTGATTTTTTGGTGTGTTTCGAACTTCATTTTCTTTGATTTCATCAAGCAGTGTGTACTCTATTTTTTCCTTTTCCACTTTCTTTCCTTGCAACTGATCTTTGTACATAACCTTTTCATTGAATACGACATCTCTAATCCTAATGATTTTGTGATTTTCAAAATCCCATAAGCGATAACCAAAATCATCAACCTCGTATCCAATAAATGTACATTTCTTGGATTTAGCTTCAAGCTTTGTTCTATCATATTTATCAATATGGACACATGCTTCACAACCAAAAGTTCTCAGAAATGAGCATTTTACCTGTTTACCTGTCCATGCCTCATCTGGAATCCCACCATCCAAAGCGCTTAAAGGCCCTCTGTTTATTAAATAAACAATAGTGTTTAAAGCATCAGCCCAAAACTGTAAGGGAATCCCTGCATGCAATGTCATACACTTCGCATGCTCCATGATTGTTCTGTTCATCCTTTCTGACACACCATTTTCTTGTGGTGTTCCCGGGACTGTCTTCTCTCTACGAATCCCATTGTGTGAACAATAAATATCACACTCCTTTCTGCAATATTCACCTCCATTATCCTATCCGAGACATTTCAATCTTTTTCCTGTCTCATTCTCAACCAAATATTTCCACTTCTTAAAAGTATCAAACACATCAGATTTCTGTCTAATGCAATAAACCCAAGTTTTTCTATTTGCATCATCAATAAAAGTAACATAATAACGAGAGCCACCAAGAGATTGTATCTAAGCTAGTCCCCATACATCTATATGGACAAGGTCTAACTTTTCACTCTTCTTTTGTTTCCCAACCTTAAGAAATCTAACTCTCTTCTGTTTTCCATAAACACAATTCTCATAGAATTCCAAACTTACCTGCTTCAGATCTGGAAGCAATTTCCTTGAGTGGAGAATCTGCATCCCCTTCTCACTCATGTGGCCAAGCCTATGATGCCACAACGTCGCACCTATTTCTGTGGAAGCTACAGAGATAGAATAATCAATATTATGAGGACATAAATATAACGTACCTACCCTATCTCCTTTTTCCAATTACCACTGATCCTTTAGTGATCTTGCACCACGTTTCTCCAAATGTAGACAAACAACTATTATCTCCCAACTGACCTATTGAGATTAGAATTATTTTCATAGCAGGAATGTGCCTTACATATTTTAGCAGCCATCCACTTCCATTATTTAACTTAATCCATACCTCACCCTTTCCAACAATTTTACATGGTTCATCATCCCCCAATAAAACATGTCCAAAATCACCTTGAACATAATCTTGAAATAATTTCCTATGGGGTGTAGCATGACATGAATCCCTTGAATATACTACCCAGTAATCGCTAGTATTATCTAATGCAAGAATCAAATCATATTGTAACACATCACCTACTACATTCGCTTCCTAAGTAGCCTCTTACTGCATCTCACCTTTCTTCTTTGGTGCTTTGCAGTATTTCTTTATATGTCCTTTCTTACCACAGTTCCAACATTCTATTTTTCCAAATCTAGACTTGGATATTCTCTTTTTAGATTTGCTGTGATTTCTTGGTCTCCTTCCTCTCTCATTTTGTCTCCCTTTGCTCTCCATGGTCAATGCATTACCTGATGTCTGACCTATGCTTTTTCTTTGCATTTCCTCGCTAAGAATAACACCAACAACATCATCAAACTTAAGTGTGTTTGAACTAGGGACAGAGTTACTTACAGCCATGACCAAGCTATTCCAGCTTTCTAGCATTGAGCACAAGATTAGAAGATCCCTAACCTCATCATCAAAGTTCACTTTTATAGAACTTAATTGACTGGTCAGTGTATTAAACTCATTTAAATGGTCAACAACAAATCCACCTTCCAACATCTTCATATTAAATAAATGCTTCATTAAAAATACCTTGTCGGAAGTCGAGGGTTTTTCGTAGAGCTTACCCATTGCACTCATGACTCCCTCTTTTGTTTTTTCTTTCGAAATATTGAAAGACACCGATGAATCCAGGCACAACTGTATTGTTACTAGTTCCTTTCTATCAAGAACCTCCCATTCTTCATCCTTCATAGTCGCCGATTGTTTTGCTTTTCCACCCAATGGTAGGTATAGATCCTTCTAGTAAAGTTAGTCCCCCATTTACATCTTCCATAACTGATAGTTTTGGCTGTTAAATTTTTTGACCCTAAACTTTCCCTCTTCCGCCATTGCTCCCACTCGAACCAGGAATCCTTCTTTCCTGCGAGTTTACCAACCATATAGACCTTTTGGGTATGATTCCAATTGTTAGAAAACATGACTGCAAAGCAATAACAAATATACAGTTAAATCATTAAACATGATGCAAAACAAATTAAACACATTACAAAGAGACACAGATATAACATGGTTCACCCAAACGATGGGCTACGTCCACACAGAAATTGACAGCCCTTGTATTACCTTCCAGAAAGGTGAAGGGATACAACCTACAACAATACTATTGCACTTCCTCTTCACACTCTCACATTCTCTCTCACACAATCACAGAGATTGTTTACAATGCTACAATACAATATCATACCCTAAAGAACCATATTACAATGATTTTTCTTTTATAGGGGAAATACCATGGGAAAATACTACGGCTAACCCAATACCATGGGTCCGCAAAACTAACCATCAATTAAATCAAATTCACATAAATTTTTAAAAATACTGACCTATCACTTAAGATCAATTCAAACAAAATGAGAGGACATTTCTTGTTATTTTCAAAATTCATGATATAAGTTGTGTTCGAGCCCTATGTATGCTCTTCACTCACACATTCGGGCAATCTTGTGAAAGAGAAATAGGGATATCAAATTTAATAGTCTAGTTTTACTTTTGAGCAAAATACCGAGCCCTACATATCCTCTTCACTTGTTCCTTCGGGTTGTCATGTGAATGAGAAACAAGGATCTCAAGTGTAATAGTGTAAACTTTGTTGTTGAAGCATATATTTTCTGAGCTCTACGTATCCTCTTCACTTGCACTTTTGGGTGGTCCTGTGAATGAGAAACAAAGATCTCAAGTGTAACAATTGATTAAACCTCAAAAAGTTATTTCAAAGAAAAACAAGTTGCTCTGAAAATCCTCAAAGAATCATTAAAGTTTTTGCATCACCTTTTTCAAGCCATTGAATATTTTACTTGATTTAGGGATATTTGTTTTTAAACATTTGAAAAGTGGGAAATACATGCATGTTTTAAGGATCTCAAATAAACTCTTACTCTTCCATAGCATAGAAGTAAATTGAAATAAAGGAAAGAGTAGTGAGCATTGTGTATTTTATTGGTTCAACATTTTGAGTCACAAACACCACCAGTTTCACCATCACTCCTTGAAACTAAGAAAAATACCCTAAAATCAAAGCTTAATCTAAAATATATCAAGATTATTTTTTATATCACCAACATAGATTACGCTAGGGCCTTGGAATAAGATTGGAGAGTTAAAACCTACTGAAGCGAATATTTATTCACTTTACACAATCAATATTACCAGAACACCTGGAATATTCAATAAGCCATTAATAGGACAAATATATATTGATAATTTGATAGATAAAAATATGTTTTACAAGACTTAGTGTGAGGTATTTTATACCCTAAGTGGTAAGGGGGGTGACTTTTCAAGTCACCTCTTGAGTAATTAATTAATTACCCTAATTAACCTACTTAGTATTAAATGTTAANGTCAAATTGCCTTCCCCTTGTTAGGATTATAATCCTCCCTTGTCCAATTTGGTCATTTATGTCTAAATCAGGAGTCATGTCTAAATTCAGTTCCACTCAGTTAGCGCTAGGGTTGCATGGCTGTATGCAGGTGAGGCACATTTACTCACCTACCTTAGTCAGTTAGACTATTTAGCACTGAATTAGACACTTGGGTTTGGATTTTGAACTCCGATGAACTCTGATAATGATTTAGACAAGGTTAGTTAAACATTCAGTCAAGTAGAGTCCAACCAATTCGATTTTCCTCACATGGATTCGAATTGCATGAGGCTATTTATCCATTGTACTTCATTACAATTAAATATCTAATTACTTTTGATTAATGAAATCATTCACAGTTGCAAGCCATTTTTGCACTATTTCATTCTTCAATTGCTGATTAAATTGTATGATATATCTTGTGAGTTGTGTGTTGGTCCATAGATCTATGTGATCAATTTAATATGGTATCAGAGCCTCCGCAGGACAAGTCACTTCTCCTACTAAAGATTCATACTTGGATCAAATTTTTTTTTGAGCAAAATTGCTCCTTCAAGTACTGCACCAGAAGTGGAGAATTTACCACTTAATATCCCAAGCAAAGGAATTGTTGATCAATCTTGCTTGATCAACTAAGCTGGGTGTGAAGGAAATTTGAAAAGTGCAAACTATCGAACTTACCTTTTCTGTTTGATTGTGTGATTTACAGGTTTATCAATCTCTTTCACTGCATTTGCTACAAGAAACTCAGTCTCCTTCACCGCATTCGCTACAGCATCTCAATCCTCTTCTTTGCATTCTAAATGGCTCCTCCAATGGAGCTTCTCACTCCTTTCAAATACAACCAGTGGAAGGAGAACATGGAGATGCAACTACTCTCCAAAAGTCTCTTCAAACTCACAATGGAGACAGAGGCAGAGCCAATTCATTATGTTTACAAAGAAAAATACTTGAATAGGCTTGATGAAGCATATGGATGCTTGTGCCTCTCAATCTCTTGAGATATTCTCTTCCACATCAATGGATTGAAGAATCCCAAGCAGGTTTAGGATAAGCTTGCTTCCTTATTTGACAATCAGGATGATATGAGGATCTATTAGCTAGAGAATGAGTTGATTTCTCTTCATCCATGCAATTTCAAAACACTAAATGACTTCTTCACCAAATTCAAGCATCTAGTGTTCCAATTGAAGCTGTGCAAGGTTGAGAAGGAGGATGATCAACTCTCCTTGCCATTCTCTCAAAACTTGGTGCAAACTACTTAGTCTTTGTATCAATATTTTATTCACTGATGCTCACTATTCCAAATTGGAGGATGCCTACTCTTATTAACTCCTTCATTGAATCTCTCACTCAAAAGCATGACAAGTTGATCCAAATGGGTATCATTCGATCTTCCAGAGATCAAGCACTGGTTGCAGGAGGACCTAAGGTAGAAAATGATAAAGGGAAGCAAAAGGATGAGCCTCCTATGGAGAAAGAGTAGTCAAATGAGCCTTCAGGTTTGAAGAGAAGCAAGAATAATGGAAAAGGAAATACACTTTGTTCTTACTGTGGAAGGGACTTTCATCCAGAAAGCTCATGTATGAGAAGAACAATTGATGAGATGGATCATATTCTGAAGAAACATAACATTAATGTACCTGCTAGCACAAGGAAGGTTGACCATAGAGAAGAAACTAAAGAAAATGAAGAGACATGCCATGCACTGAAGGCTAGTTGCTCAACAACACACGCCTTCCTCATTGATTCTGGAGATTCCAATCATATGGTTGCATTTAGAGAATCATTCTCTTCCTTGCATTCTTTTGATGGTCCTAGTATTTAGATGGGAAATAACAGTAAAATTCAAGCCAAAGGGAAGGGTTCTATCAAGATTGAACATGGGAAGTTCAAAGATGTGCTTTATATGCCCTCCTTAGCTGTAAATCTTTTATCTATATACCAGATGACTCATACTGGATATCCAAAGCAAGTGATATTTTGTCCTGACACAGTGGAGATCACATATATATCTATTGGGAACATCATAGCGAAGGGTGCTACAAATCATTCCTCCAAGGAATATGAGTTCTCACACTTCATTTCATTTTCAAAACCAGTGCAGTCTCAGTAGCCACTTGCAAGGGAAGGTAAAAACATTCCATCTACTTCTTTTGCAGTTTCCACTAGTATTGCAGATCAAGATGTATCAGTTTATGAGATTGAGATTCAGGTTGATTCAGATCTAGATCCAGTCCCTACTTCCAAATTGGAAGCTAGGAAGATGACTAGAAATCCATCTCACACTTAGAAGACTAAGAACCTTGTGCTATGACATGCAATCTTACCTCCTTCAGAGAGATGCAACAAACTCCCTGTAAGATGCTACATGGAAAGGGCTTAGTCACACTGCATTCAGAATAATAGAGTGGATCATACACCTCTTCATCCAGAAAGAGGCTACAATCCTCCTTCCTTCCATCATCATTTGGGGAGAAGATGGAGAAGTCTACATGCCAGGCCCCAGGATACCTATGCATAGAACATCATGCATGCTTCTTCGCTACATCACAGAGATTGCAGCAACATATTTTCAAGTTTTTCAAAATTAAATCTGGATTCTATATGCTTACTTAGAGGGGGGGATTTTTTCCCATGTGGTTTTTTCCCCATCTCCTTGTGTTGAGCAGTTACTTTACTTGCTGTAATTGGTGACCTATGGTCTTAGTTACCAGGGCCCACAAATTGTCCAAGTTAGCATTCAGGAGGGGTGTTAGGATTATAATCCTCCCTTGTCCAATTTGGCCATTTATTTATAAATCAGGAGTCATGTCCAAATTGGGAGTCCTTTTAGTCTATTTTTATTCACCAACACCATTAGGTCCACTTAGCCTAATTGGGGCACATGTACCAGTTACTAAAGTGTGGGGAACACTAATTGAGGCCAACTGCCAGTGATTTCACTTACATGCATTAGTTTGGGATCCTCCTAGATCAATCCCTACAAATTAGGAGCCATTGGGAGTGTCCATACCAACCTCCATTAGTTGAGTTCAGTCGGAGACTAGTCAAGCTCAATTAGGAGTTAGTTACATTCAGTTCTAGTCCCCTACATTCAATTCTACTCAGTTAGCACTAGGATTGCATCGCTGGATGCAAGCGAGGCACATCTACTCACCTACCTCAGTCAGTTAGACTAGTTAGCACTGAATTAGACACTTGAGTTTGGATTTTGAACTTCGATGAACTCCGATAATGATTTAGACAAGGTTAGTTAACCGTTTAGTCAAGTAGATTCCAACCAATTCGAATTTCCTCCCATGGATTCAAATTGCATGAGGCTATTTAGCCATTATATTTCATTGTAATTAATTATTTAATTACATTTTATTAATGAAAGCATTCATAGTTGCAAGCCATTTTTGCACTGTTTCATTCTTCAATTGCTGAGTAAATTGTATGATCTATTTTTGTGAGTTGTGTGTTGGTCCACATATCTATGTGCTCAAATTAATACCCTTTAAGGGAAGCTTTGTCCTCAAAGCTTGTATCGACAACAATGCCTGAATTCCCTTGAACTGTCGTCTCAGAATCCTTTCCTTTTTGTAATTACGACACTTGATGGAATGAGACGATACGAGTTACGGATTCCCAAGGAGAATTGTCGCATCGTATCTGTTGTGGTCCATCCTAGATCTATTTTTATCAGAGATCTAAGATCATTTTGTGGAATGGGAAATTTCAATTGTTGTTTAGCATGTTGGTATTTTCTCCTATCAACATAATTCTTCTGTGAGTGCTTGTTTTGATCCCGTCGTTCGTCAAAATGACAATTATAATTATGATGTCTATAAGGTGTATGTGTTGTTTGTTTTTCTTTATTTTGGACTGCGGTGAGGACTGTATTCACTTCATATATTTGAGTTTTGGATGCGTTTTCCTAGATTTGTGCTTCTTGGTTCTCAAGTAGATTGTTATGATTTTGAATCTTTTCAATTCTTCCATCTTGCAGATTTTTTTCAATTTCTAATTTCTTGATTTGATTCTCTAGTTCCCGATTATGATTATTTAGACACTGGTTTTCTTCTTGCTTTTCTAGCATTCTTCCTTTGAGGTCTTCATCAGAGCGTTCCCTCTTACTACCGTGTTTCAGTTTTTTAATCTTTGCAATCAATGTTTTGTTATGATTTCGTAATCGAAAAATATCTTCGGTATTGCTTGATAACACATTGTTGAATTTTGTTAGTTCCAACTTATGTGTCTTCTTACTATCGTTTTATTCCTGTTGGATTTTTTCTTTTTGCTATTGATAATGACATAACTTTGTTTCCTGATTTTATAACTTTTCATTTAGTTGTGCCAATTTGTCTTCCTTGTCCATGACGACTTTGTTTAGATGACTAATTTCCTCTTTTAAGTCGAAACATTTATATTTGTTACATTTCCTTTAATCTCTAATTACATAGAATAAGTTATTTGAGGGTGAATATTTCCGTGGATTGGATTTTAACATTTTTTTCAGCATTTATTGATTAAGTGAATAGATAGTGTAGTATGGATTGGTATTCTTTTGGCATTGATAGGAATTGATTAGAGTAAAGTTGTCATTTTATGAAATTATCATAGGCCTTAACTTAGATTGTCTTACCTCGCACAAATAGTGTAGCAACTTGAAGTTTACTTACCTTGGTCGATAATTGAATTGAAGGTAAATCCATTGGTTATATATTTTACTTGACATCACATCCCTTCCCAAAGTTAGCATTCGGCTTATTCTTGTACTTCTTCTTATTTTCTCTAAGTTCCATGGATTGAACAATGATATTTTCAGGAGTTTGGGAAGGATTAACATTGTTCTGACCCTTTTGTTTCTTCTTCTTTCCCCTAAGGTCCATGGATTGAACTATGAGGATTTCATGAGTCAGGGAAGGCTTAGCATAACTTGTTCAGCTGTAGGTTGTGAATTCTAAACAAATATTTTCCCCATTTGTTGGGTAATATGCTCAAGTTGGTTGATGGAAATCATCATACCATTGGCATGAGGCCCATGTGGTGGCCTAGTCTCAGGTAAAATATATAACCAATAAATTACATTTAATTCAATTATCTACCAAGGTAATTAAACTTCGAGTTTCTACACAGTTTGTGCGAGGTAATACAATCTAATTTAAGGCCCTATGATAATTTCATAAAATGATAACTTTACTCTAATCAATTCCTATCAATTCCAACAAAATCACAATCTATACTACACTATATATTCACCTAATCAATACATGTTAGAAAAAGAATATAAAAACCCATTCCACGAAAATATTAATCCTTAAATCACTTATTCTATGTAACAAAATATCAAAGGAATAATCCAAAACCAATTTCAACTACTCTTAACCTACTTTAGATTTGATATAACAAGACTACTCTAGTTTTTAATCCAAGAAACAAGATTTCTATTGGTCTTAGTAGATATCTAAAACAATCACAACTTTACCATGCAAAAAATTAACCTATCTTGTAGCAGGGTCCTAAATTAAGCTATGTAACTATCAAACTGATTTAGTCGAGATATAATTATTTGTTCCTTTATAATCCACACCAAAAGAAATTATCAAACTTCTTAAGTCTCTTTAATAACACTATTTCATTGACCATGTTAAGAATAAAATAATTTCCAACAAAATTATGTTCTTAGTGAAATATAAAAGAGCTAGATCTTCACAACCACTCCCAGATTTTAAACCCAAAAATAAAATTACTAGAAAATACACACAAACCATTAATAGATATTACAATCATCGCACAATCTATTCTAATTGCAATCTCACTATCTCATTTCAAATCAAATGAAAATACTTAACAAAGAAACATTAACTCAAGAGAAATCTATAACTTCAAATCCCAACAAACTGTAAACTTCTTGATTTATCCAAATTTCCAATTGAATCTAAGTTGAGCATAAGAAATCCCTATTACAATACTGAAATTTAACAAGAACATTGAATTACAGACTCTGTCCAGAATTTGCTAATCTAAGTAAACAATCTTTATAAGATACCTTATTTATTAAACTAGAAAGCACTCAAAACTATTTTCTTTATTCTATTTGCAGATCTAAAACTTAAGATGAACTGACTAAGTTTATGAAAAAGACTTAAATCTATAGTATAAACCCCTAGGTGAATGCTATTAACGCAAACATAGCATAATAAAATAAATCATATGAAATCTTATACATTCAAAACATTTTATGAAGCATTAACTAACACACAAGCTCTTCAAACCTTTCCTATAATATTCGTGTTTCTGAAATCACTAATAAAAGTAGGAAAATTAGAAGCAACTGAAAAAACAAATGACATATAAGAAAAAAAATTACAATGATCCAAGTAAGAAAAAAAAATCACAAGAAATGTATATTGACATCAAATGAAGGTGCCCCCCCGCAAACATTGCTCAGTCAGGAATTAACAACTTAAAACAAGCACATGATTTGATTAATAGTTTGAACATGTATCCCATAGTAACTCCATCATGTCTCTGCTAAATCCAGTAACATATATTTATAGGCTATAGTATGGGTCAACCCTTTAGTTTGAACATGTATCACACAGTAACTCCATCATGTCTCTGCTGAATCCGGTAACATATATTTATAGGCTACAATATGGGTCAACCAATGAAAGGGTTGACCCTTCAAAATTGCTATAACAACTGTGAAAAATAATAGATGGCAACAAAATCCTTTCATCAATCAAACATGCACTAAATCAAGTCGATTCTCCCACATCTTCTACTAAAATATTCATACCGTCGATAGCAAGGATTGCATCTCTTCCAATGATCTATATAACAACTATTGGTTGCTAGTCTTCATGGTCACCATATGACAAAGCCATAAGTGTGCCCCATTTTGAGCCTTCCCAGATTTTGAACATTTGTCACTTCATTCTCTAGTGTTGGATTAGGTACTTGATTAGGTGAAATATTGGGTACAATATTGGGTACCGGATTAGGTGCAAAATTGGGTACTGGATCAGGTGCAGGACTAGTGTGAGAGATATGCATAATAACCATATATCTATATTCCAAATAATTATTCATTAGATGTAATCTTTAAATTCCTGTTTTAAAAATGAATAAAATGAGATGGAATAATAGTAAAAATACACCTTGTTATAAACTTCATGGAATAACCTTCAAACTTATGCAAATGATGCTTAGATAGATGATAAAAATGAAGAAATTAAATTAAAAAAATCCGTTCCTTATCTAATGAATAGATATAATATGGGAACAGGGAGCCATCAAATACCCCACACCAAGGATCTTACATGTCCCAATGCAAGGGAACAAAACTGGTACTCAAAATTGGTGACATGAACCATTCAGACCCCCAAGTTATTGACCAACACCTGCACTTGGGGAGAAGAAGGAACTGGTTTTGGTTGAGCATTCATGAGTTCTTCTAGTTGTCATTCATTTTTCTTCAATTGTCTTCTCAAGCTCCTGTTGGACCCCGTCATATCATCAACCAATTTTCACAACGAGGAAACTTTAGCTTTCAGAATCTAATTTTATTTCTTAAGATGTGGAGTGAGAAGGGCATACTCCTGAACTTCCCCAGTGAGCTAAATATTCCTCTTTTGATAATAATTATTTGTAGATAGCTCAAAAGGAATGGTGGAAGGATTCAGAATTGGAGTTGTATAAGTTGGTGTATGCAAAGTATTGTAAGAAGAATGTATAGGTAGCGATGATTCATTGGTAGAGTGTAACAGAGATAGAGAAGATGAAGAGACACATTGGCATGTAGTAGACAGAGGGATTTATTTTTGAGATGAAGGAGTAGATGACGAAATTTTAACAGGAGCTGGATCAGAAGGAGTTTCGACAATGTTCCCATGTTTTTTTTTTGGAATCCATGTTGCGGGTAAATTGACGGGTAAACCGACTATCATATTATTTTTAGTTTTTTACCCCCTTCTGATCATTCTTGGTAGAGGAGGGAAGATTCCCCGATTGTATGTCTATTTTCTGTTTCTATTTAAGATCAATTTTCTTTTCCTGCATTTGGCCCTTATCCTTTCCTTTACAGTCATGACTATCAACATGAGACTATGTCATTTTATATAAGTTCTCTTCTAAATTTAAATATGGTGACTAAATGGGTTGATTAGAGGCAAGCAGGTTTTCAACTGGGAAGACACCATGCGTATTAGGGAGAATACAAAGAAATTGCTCCCAACTCTGGTTTTTCTTCTTCAATTCAGCTAGAATCAACATTTTGATAAGGCTGTAATGATAGAGGCTACAGAAATGGTTATCTGTGTTGTTCCTAACTTGGGGATCCATCTTACTTAGTATTTTCCAAAAATATAAAGGGAAATTAATAAGCTTCCCAAAGTCAAAGTGAGACAACAATAAAAAATGACAGGTTTTAAAAATGGAGAGTCTACCTTTGTAGGTAATAAGTATGTCGATAACCATCAGTGGGTTGACAAATTCACCCCATAGCCAATTATTCGTAAACCCTTTCTCTCCTTTCACCATAAAAAATTCAGTTTTGAAGACAAAGTCGTAACTCTGTTGCGATAGCTTGTAATTCTTGAACCAACAATCACCGGTCCAGGGAATCCCTATGTCCTGAGCAATAGATTATTCTGTAACATAAATTGATAACAGCCCTAATCATGCTCAATTTCCATCAAACCCAAGATAAAATTGTATTGAAACCTCATCGTCATGTCCCGAGAGAGAGGTTAGAAAGGGGTTCCAACCAGCTTTGATGAATAGTTGACGACATTACTAAAATTCAGGCAAGGTTAAGAGATCAAAGAAGGAAGTGGGATTGTGTTGGTTTATCATGGTGGAAATGTAGAGATGGAATGACACAGAGCGATTACACATGTGCAAGGGATGGAAGCACAAATGAATGGAAACAACCCCCCCTCTTCTACCTTCCTGCCAACATTTAACCATTATTACCAGAAATGGTTTCTAGAGAGAATGATATCAACAAGGTGGAAGGACTCGAAAATGATGAGATGAACATTGGATTCATAATTTTCTTTAAATCTCGCAAATGAAAATCAGTGTCCACTTAAGGACACACGTCGTTACATACAATAGGCTTTATTAATGATGAATTCATAGAGATTAATTTGTAATTAAGCAAATTGAGCAGAAATAAATAATTAAAGTTTAATCCAAAGTTCTTAATGCATCAGATGCAATATATAAAATAAAATGGGATGAAGATATTTGATACTTTATGAAAAAGTCACCATAAAATCATAAGCTAAACTATAACACATAAAATAATTTAAATATATGGAGAATATTATACTTAAACTTAAAGGTGTAATGTGTTATAGTTTAAAGATATTTGACAAAGAATTCAAGTCATATGAAGATCTGAAATGCCCCATCAAACTGTTGAGGAAGTCACCAACTAGGACCAATATGATGAGGTATTTTGAATTGGAAACTAACCCAATTAATTAAGTGCCAAAATGATGTGAGAAATAAATAATTTACATATTTAATTAATGTTAATTCCATTTAATCAACGTAGGCACTTAAGTATTTGTTTCAAAATAAACCAGACTTAATACCTTCACTCTATAATGAATTGAACACTAAACATAGATCATTGTCCAAATCAAATATTTGTACATTGATCATAATACAAAAAAATGAGTTAGGTCAATCATATCTTCCTTTCTAGTGTAAGAGCAAGTCTAGTGAAGGAAACATTCACTGAGAAATTACCATACATATCTTTATGAAAGATGCACGTGAATGTGGGTGTTGATTAATAAAATCTATGAAATGTATTTGGATTTGATCATATTTGGATTTCAAATTTAGCTTGGAAATTTTACCTATGTAGTCTCCAGAGTTACCAGCACTTGATCCAACACCTTATCCAACACTTCTTTCTGTACTCCATCCAATACTTCATCTGTTACTCCATCCAATACTTATGTTGCTAAGATGCAGAAATATTCCTAGTTTTTTAGAAGATTGCTTCTATTGTTATCAGTAATATGTCGAGGATAAGAATGTGTTGTAAAGAGTCTTCCTTTGTACTTTCAACTTTAGAAATTCTTCTCCTTCACCCAACAGGTCCTTTTCATAGTGAGATCCAACTTGTACTTATGCCAATGGTAATAAACATAAAGGTAATTGATCAATAGATTTTAGACCAAAATCAAAATGAAACAGATTTAAAAGAAACCTAACATTTATCAATCTCATCCTATAATTTTGACTTCCAGATGCATATTTACTTTTCTTTATTTATACAGAAATTCATCATGAAATGGTATGTCTTTCTTAAGGAAGAGTTCCACTAAATGATATCCATAAAATACCAGTCAAATTCATCCAGCTCCACACAAGAATGTTCAAATGATAAAGATAAGGTTCGTAGTTAAGTCCATTGAATTATTAAACAAAAGTACACTCTAGAGGTGTGATCCTCCTATATAGTAAGGATTAGGGAGTAGAGACTTAAATCACCTTGATAATATTATCCAATGGCTATTAAATAAGAGTCATTAATTTTAATTTTAACCTGACATATCTTTTAATTCTTACAGGATTACCTTTTTCATACAAGCAAGGATGGATAAAACATCATAATATTTACTAAAGTCAGAACCCATTTCTAGCGAGCCTATTTAGGACTCTAATGGGGTAACTATAATATTCAATAAATATCTTCCCCAGACAATATGCCCCAGTGGAAACAGGCCTATTTAGTACCTTGATTTTTTTTCCTAGTCATACCATAGGCTAGTACCTGCTGCCAGCAGACCTGTTTAGCATCCCAACAGGTAAACCGCTTATGTCCTTTTTCTCCTAGAGGATCTTGTCCCAAATTCACCTTAAAGATAAGATGAATGGGGGAGCTACTTTGAAAAGCTTTCTAGGATCAGAATGGTATTGGGTTGAAAGATTTTTCTTGAACAATTCTTGTAAAGTTTTGGTTGCATGAATGATTAACTCTTACAATTACACTAATTCAATGGAGAGGTTATAGTTATTCGTATTAAAGGCTAATGTATAATAAACAAAATATTCTTTAATCTTAACATCCATCTTCCTATGAGCTTATTGTGGTGTCTCCCATAATAATAATTCAATGCTCTTATCAACTACTACTTGTAAAAGTGCTTGCTCAACCAAGTGTAAAACCAAGTCAAAGTGCACCAATGTACTTATGGTTTTATGATTTAAACTACTTGAAACAAAACTAGTTGGTAGAAAATCTATATAAACAAAGACGTATAAATATTGTGTAACTGGAAACAATACGTCTCTAGATATATGATAAAAACATTTCCTTACAATGGAAAATTAACAATACAGTACAACTAATAAACATATTTTGAGTATCTTCCAAGAATTTGACTACGTTGGAAAAGTTTCATAAAATAAATAAATAAATAAATAAAATAGTATTTTCATAAAGTATCAAAGGAAATAACATAATTTCACTTTTTTAAGTGTTCTTGGTTGTTCTCATAAGTATAAAATACCTACAAAACTTAAAGAGAACCTAATAAATAAAATACTAATAATAAAAACACTTATGTACATTATATACAAAGAAAATTTCAATTAAACATCATTCAGGAGGAGGGAGGTGAAGGAGTTGCTTCTTCACCTACCAACTCCAAATTGGTGAGTCAAACCATGAATGAATTCATTCTTGGTCATAGCTTTATGATATACTTTTAGTCGGCGTCCATTTACCACAAAGGTTACCTATCCATTGCCAATTGTTCTTATTTTTATAGAACCATTATAAAAAAAACAATTATGATTTCATATGGTCCCATCCATCTGGTTGTGAGTATACCTTCGAAGTTTTTAAATTTTGAATCAAACAATAGAGCCCAGTGACCTTCCTAAAAAACCTTTCACTTCAAGAACTTGTCATGCCAATTAACCCTCTAATTCTGAATAAAATAGTCCTTTGAACAACATCTTGTCTGATTTCGTTCAGCTCATTTAACTACTTGAGCCTTTGTTTCTGGGCCTCATCCAAGTTCAGTCCTACCTATGCAGTAGTTCAAAAAGTTTTTACTTGGAATTTTATAGGAAGAAACACTTGCTTTCCATAAACGAGCTCATATGGGGTATGTCATGTAGTATTCCTCCATGTAGTCATATAGGCCCATAAATATTCCAGAATCCTATCTTCCCAGTCCTTATGATGCATTTATACAGTCTTGGAAAGGATGGCTTCTAGCACTTTAATCGTTGACTCTACCTGACCATTGGCTTGGGGATGGTACAGAGAGGACTTACAATGTTTAATCCCATATTTTTCTTTCAATTCTTTCATATATTTAGAAACAAAATTTTCTCTACCGCTAGTCACAATCTTTTGAGAAACACCAAAATAAGTGAAAATGACTTCATAAATAAATTCAAAGATCAATTTTTAAGTAGCCCTTAATAAAGATTTTGCTTCTAGACATTTAAAGTCACATAATCAATACAAATTAATATATACTTCTTCTTTCATGACATTGGTGAGGTTGGTCCAATAAAGTCTAACCCTCACTTTTCGAATGGTTCAATCATTACCTAGGTTTTCAAAGGAATTTCATCAATAGTTGTAGGTCTCCCCATCTATTGACAACTGTCACAACTCCTTACGTACATTGAAACATCCTTAAAGAGTGTAGGCCAATGGTATCCCTGGGTGTAACACTTTGTAGGTTGTGCGTTTATCTGAAAAATGGCCTCCACAAGTCCCATCATCACAGGCTTGAAGTATATATGCATCTCCTCTTCTCTTGCACATATTCGAATGATTAGATCTGGAATTGTGTGAAATAGATCTTTACCTTCCCATGAGTAATTGACACTTTGTTGGATAATTCTTCACTTTTCATGTGATAGAAAATGAATCGGTACCTTACATGTGACCAGATAATTGGTTATGCCTGCAAACCATGGCACTTTAACAACAACATCAAACAAATGTTCATAAGTAAAATCATCATATATAGGAATATTTTTACTATCATGAGTGAGTCGAGAAAGAAAATATTCAGCTAGGTTTTTTTCCCTTGGCTTATCAATAATTGTGATGTTGAATTCTTGTAACAATAAAATCCATCGAATAACCCTGACACTAGTTATAGATTTATTCATTAAAAACTTAATAGAGGAATTATCAGTATGAACAAAACCATCATAACTAGTGATGTAATGTCTAAACTTATTAATGGCATGGACTACTGCTAAGAATTCTATTTTTAGTCACAATGTAGTTCAATTCTGCTGGTGTTAAGTTTTTGCTGATAAAATACACGGTGTAGTAATATTGACTTTCCTTTGTCCAAGAACTCCCCCTAAGGTAGTGTTAGATGCATCAGTATATATATGAAAATGTAGGGACCAGTTTGTTCCTCTTAGAATTGGTGTCGACTATAATTCTTCCTTAAGGGTTTCAAAAGCAAGCTGACAATATTGATCCCAACAAAAATCAACATCCTTAACCAGTATTTTGAATAATGGGGCTACTATATTGATAAATCTTGCAATTAATCTACGGTAGTAACTCACATGTCCCAAAAAACTCCTAACTTTTTTTTGTGTCTTAGGAGGAGGAAGACTGGTAACGATCTCAACTTTATCAGGGTCAACTTTAATACCCTTAGAGGAAATATGATGTAATATAACTATTCCCTTAGTTAATAACATATTACATTGTTCATAACTAAAGTCAATATTTGTTTCCTGGCACTTGATTAAGAATTTTTCCATATTGTGAAGGGCTTCTTCAAAATTATTTCCATAAACCATAAAGTCATCCATGTAGACTTCTGCGCAATCATGAATAAGGTCAGCCATAATTCCTAAAACTACCCTTTGAAAAGTAGTAGGGGCATTATAAATTCCAAAGGGTAATACCTTCTAGGTATATGACCCCCATGGACAAGTAAAGGCAGTTTTATCCTAGTCCTCGGGGGATATCCTTATCTGATTATATCCATTATATCCATTAAGAAATGATAAATATTATTTTCCAGATAGAGTGTCTAAGACCAGATCTGTAAAGGGAAGGGGAAAATAATCTCTCAAGGTTTTCTTATTAAGCTCTCGGAAATCCACGCATATTCTCCATTCCCCTCCCTTTTTGGAGACAACTACTAGAGGGGAGACCCATTTGCTATCATAAATGGGATAAATGAAATCTGCATCAAGTAATTTTTGGAGTTCATCATTCACAATGTCTTTAATAATAGGATTCATTCTTCTATGGGGTTGTCTCAATGGTAAAATATTCTCCTAAGTATAAATATGATGAATACATGTGTTAGTATGTATTCCCCCCTTATCCTTATAGGTCCATGCAAATGCTCCGGACTGTGCTTGCAATACATGGACTAACTGGTCCTGTTGGTCTTGACTTAATCTAATAATTAAAGACTTCTGAGGATTGATGTCAATTGGAACTGTGAAAGCTTCCATTTTCTCATCCACAAAGAGGAATAAAGATGTAGATATATTTAATGGATCAAACTATTATTGAAAATCCTCAGTGAGGAAATAATCAAATTCAAAAAGGACTGAGGAAAGTCAATACTATTAGTGGCAAAAATAAACTGATCTAAAATTTTATCCTCGGTTTGATCTTATAACCCTCTAGATTGTCTGATAGACAGTAAAGGATGTTCAATTTCCTCGTCCCCATACAATATTTCTAACCATAACATATTTTTCGCTACTGATTGAGTTGGTGGATACATGGTAAGGTTTTGCAGAGAAGTGCCATTTGATATAAATTTAAGACACCTTCTCTAAAACCTAATATAAAAGCATTAGGAGTCACCAGCCAATGTCTTCCTAAGATAACCGGATGTTCCTTGACAGGGTTTTTGGTTTGAATAAATAAGAATTCTAGTGGGTATTCCCAGGATGCCACAATAACAATAATGTCATCAAGCGCTCCTACAGGTTTTACAGTTCTCTTATCTGCTAGTTCCAAAATTGTTGGAGTAGGTCTGAGCATGTTATGTAATTGTAATGCCTGCAAAGTAGTCACGGAAATAATGTTAATCGCTTCCCCCAAATAAATCAAGGCGTTTCCTATGGAAACATTATTAATGGATACAGTTAAAATAGGATTTTTAGGATTTGCAAATTTTGGGAGTAAAGGTTGATCTGATATATAATTAGACAATTGGCCTAACACATGTATGGTCAATGGATCTTTATGTTTTCTTCCAAGTTTCTTCAAACTTATATCCCTTATCAATTGAGTAAATGGGGACATCCCTAATAGCTTGAAGTAAAGGAATTTGAATGCAAACATTTCTCATCTCATTTTTGAAATCAAACTGAGGTTGTACCACCAGTTTTTCTATGGAAATCCTCTCCAGATATGGAGGGATACTTGACGTTTGTGGTTGAGTTGTTTTCTGCATTTTGGGAGTTTGAGCATTAATCAAGACATTAGTATTTTCTTTCTTTGCTCAACTTTCCCTAGTTTCTTCCTCAAACTCTTCTTGAATAATAACAATAGGGGGTGTTTTGTTTAAAGTTTTCCCATACCTGATTTGAATGTCCTATATTGGAATCAAATTTATAGCAAAGGTTGGGGAATTTGGTATCTCATTATTTTTAAGAGGATTAGAAACTCTGTTATTTGAATTTGGAATAGGTTGGGCAGAGAGTAAGGTTGGTTGAAGAGGGTTTGAATTATAGTACTGTTGGGGAATTTGTGGAATCTGTGGAGCTGGCAATGATGGCGGGGTAAAACCAGTTAACAATTGTTGTATATTAGTTAGATATGGAGAGTAAGGAGGAGGAGCATGTAATGGTACTTGTAGATATATACCCCTATAACCTTGTCCCCTCTAGAATTGTTGCCAAGGATGGTTTTGTATAGGTTGAGGCTTCCAATTTGGCAATGTATGTGGATTCCAGTTGGGTTGAGGTGGTTTCATTGGGTAATAATATGTTGGGTTTTGATATGCAGGGTGTGGATACATATTTTGAGGTTGGGGCGACCATGGCATTCTAGGAGCATAGGATTGATTTCTCGGTTCACTACCTATTTTATAAAGGGCTTGTATCTCTGGCAATGCATGACAACTTTCTATGAAATGTTTATCAGTACACAAAGCACAAATAGAAACGTTGTTAAGAGGATGTCTCTTTCTACACATAGGACAAAATATATGTAATGTTCCATGATATTATTCTTATTTCCTCTTTTTATTTTTCAAAGCATCGAATTGAGAGGTTAGGGTACCCAAGATATTTGTTTTAAAATTTTCCAAAAGGTTCCCTATCTCCATCCTAGTGACTCCACTAGTATTTACTGACTTGGAGGCTCGAGGAACACCATCCCTCATATAATTTCCAATTTTTTCTCTGCTACGAGAGTATTTTCTACACAATTCAGAAAGTTCATCAAATGACTTGTGATAGATATCACATGAATCCATGAGGTTGAGAATTTCTATGTACTCTTCCAAAATACCCTTCAGGAAGAGTGTTCTAACAACATCTTCTTGGAGGGTATTATATTTAGATTTATGAAGAATGTAATTAAACTGCTCTAGAAAATCTTCCAAACTTTCTTCTTCATGTTTTTGCATTTTAAAAATGTCATGGTGGGAATCCTTAGACCTACATTAATCTTGATACTTATTTAGAAAATCATTTTTCATTTCCTCCCATGTCCTTATCCTAAATTCTCCTAACCCCATGCACCAGTGAAGTGCGACGTATTTGAGATTAGTAGGAAATAAGTTTAGTTTTTAGGAATCATGGACATACTTATAACTTCGACATAATATGTCAAATTCGAACAAAAAGGTATATGTATCTTCAATACTCTTGCCATAAAAGACAAGTAATGAGGATAAGGGTATGTTTTTCATATTGACATTTTGTATGAGATCCAAATTTAGGAACTCAAAGGTTGTCTCACTTTACCATTCTTGTTCTAATTCCGCTTCACGGTCTCCCATTGTGAGTAGATTATTGAGCAAAGTATAGATTATGTTTCTGTCCCTTGAGGATGATGTGAGATCCCACCGTTCTATTCTAGGTATGGTTTGGGGAAATGTATTTCCTGTAGTTGGTTATGGTGGGTTTAGTGTGGATTCTATTTGAGAAACTACTGGGCCTGATATGTTCCCAAATATTGCGTTAATTTTCTCTACATACACAATATTTTCAGTTTAGGATCCTCCCTTACAGGTTAAATTTTAGTACTTTTGGATGCCTCGGGTACTGCTAACAGTTCTTTCTTAGGTGATTCAGTTTTCATTCGAATAGAATTTGATTTGATTGTTTCCCTACAATTTCATGTGTATTACTTTCTTCTCTTTGGTTACTCGTGGACCTCTCTCTTGGGTTTCTTGATGACGATGGAGTTTTATCTCCAAAAATAGGGGAATTTTGAGAACTAATCTTGGCATATCTACCTCTATTATCCCTAGGTCTCATAAAGAATTTCTACCGTGAATGACAAAATTGTGATCAATAACTACTCTATCTAACAAATTAAATAAAAAATACTTAAACTTGAAATAGATTTGAAAGAACCTGTTATAACAGATGCGCGGGTTCTTACCTCTCATTTTTGTCCCTTCTCCTCCGCCTACAGTCACTAATCACACTTAACATAAAACAACTACTAAATTAGTAAAAAAACAAATCAAATACTATCTTGCCTTTGAGAAACTCCCTGACAATGACAAAAAAAAATGTGAGGTAAAATATATAACCAATAAATTTACCTTTAATTCAATTATCGACCAAGGTAAGTAAACTTCGAGTTGTTACACTGTTTGTGTGAGGTAAGAAAATCTAAGTTAAGGCCCTATGATAATTTCATAAAATGATAACTTTACTCTAATCAATTCCTATTAATGCCAACAAAATCAAAATCTATACTAAACTATCTATTCACCTAATCAATAAATGTTGGAAAAAAATATAAAAGTCCATTCCATAGAAAGATTCAACATTAAATCACTTATTTTATGTAATCAAAGATCAAAGGAATAATCCAAAACCAATTTCAACTACTCTTAGCCTACTTTAGATTTGATATAATAAGACTACTCTGGTTTTTAATCCAAGAAAACAAGATTTTACTGGTCTTACCAGATATCTAAAACAATCACAACTTTACCATGCAATAATTAACCTATCTTACAGCAGGGTCCTGAATTAATCTATGTAACTATCAAAAAGATTTAGTCTAGATCTAATTATTTGTTTCTCTCTAATCCACACAAAATGAAATTATCAAACATCTTAAGTCTCTTTTATAACACTATTTCATTGATCATGTCAAGAATAAAATAATTTCCAACAAAATTATGTTCTTAGTGAAATATAAAAGAACTAGATACTCACAACCACTCCTAGATTTTAAAATTGAAAATCAAATTACTAGCCAATCCACACAAACCATTACTAGATCTTATAACCATCACACAATCTATTCTAATTGCAATCTCCTTATTGTCTCATTTCAAATCAAATGAAAATACTTAACAAATAAACATTAACTCGAGAGAAATCTATAACTTCAAATCACAACAAACTATAAACTTCTCTATTTATCCAAATTTCCAACTGAATCTAAGCTGAGCACAAGAAATCCCTACATTACAATACTGAAATTTAAAAAGAACATTGAATTACATGCTCTCGCTAGAATTTGCTAATCTAAGTAAACAATATCTATAGCATACCCTATTTATTAAATTAGAAAGCACTCAAAACTATTTTCTTTATTATATTTGCAGATCTGAAATATAAGATGAATTGACTAAGTTTATGAAAAAGATTTAAATCTACAGTATAAAATCCTAAGTGAATGTTATTAATGAAAAATAGAGCATAATAAAATAAATCGTATGAAATCTTATATATTCCACAACATTTTATGAAGCATTATCTAACACACAAGCTCTTCAAACCTTTCATACCCTATTCCTATTTCTGAGACTGCTAATAAAAGTAGGTAAATCAGAAGCAACTGAATAAACACATGACATATAAGAAAAATTCTTACAGTGATCCAAGTAAACGAAACTATTCATAGGAAATGTATACCAACATTGATTGAAGGTGGACCCCCCTCCAAACACTGCTCAACCAGGAATTAAAAACTTAAAACAAGCATAATATTTGATTAATAGTTTGAAAATGTGTCACATAATAATTCCATCATGTCTCTATTGAAGCTGGTAACATATATTTATAGGCTACAGTATGGGTCGACGACTGAAAGGGTTTACCCTTCAAAAAAGTTATAACAACTATGAAAATAAATAAATGGAAACATAGGACTTTCATTAAGAAAACATACACTAAATCAACTTCATTCTCCCACATTTTCTGCTACAATATTCATACTATCGATAGAAAGGATCACAACTCTTCTAGGGATTTGGATAACAACTATTGGATGCTAGTCTTCACAGGTACCATATGACAAAGCCATAAATTCACCCTAATTCGAGCCTTCCAGGATTTTGAACATTTGTCACTTTATGCACTGGTGCTGGATTAGGTATCAGATTAGGTGCAAGATTGGGTAACAGATTAGGTGCAAGGTTGGATACCAAATTAGGTGCAGGACTAGCGCAACAGATCTGCATAATAACCAAAGTCTATATTCCAAATAATTATTCATTACATGTAATATTTAAATTTTTGTTTTAAAAATGAATAAAATGAGATGGAATAATAGTAAAATATACCTTGTTATAAAATTTATTGAATAACCTTCAAACTTATGCCAATGATGCTTAGATAGACGATAAACATGAAGAAATCGTTTTTAAAAGACTTGGTTCCTCATTTGATGTATATACAGAATATGACAAAAAATGAAGCCATCACCTAGTTGGATCAAATGTAGGTATTGTAGGCTAGTTCCAAAAATATTGGTTACTTTGTAGAACCTCACCACTCCATTGTGGAATGGGATTCATGGGTGGATTTTCCCCTTGTGGGGTTAGAATCCAAGGATATTGGATATTTCATGGAATTTGACCACACCATTGATGAACGGGTGGATTTCCCCCTTGTGAGGTTAGATTCTAGTGAGATTGGTTATTTCCTAGAATCCAAACATACCATTTAGGTGGTCCTTGGATTTGACTAGTATTCCAAGGAGGGTTTCCCCATTGCGAAGGCTACCCCCAAGAAGATTGGGTACTTTTAGAAACATGATTAATGGGTGCATTGTCTCCTGATGGAGTTAGGTCCCAATAATATTGGTTACTTCCTAAAACATGACCACTTGGTGGATTACCTCTTGGTGGAGTTGGGTCCCAAGAAGATTGGTTACTTCCTAGCACCCGACCATTCCAGTGATTTTATCCTTGGTTTTGATTGAAATTCCAAGGTATGTTTCCTCCTTGCTGAGGTTGGATCCAAAAAGATTAATTACTTCATGAAACTTGACCACTCCATTGTGGAATGGGGTAGATAGGTGGATTTTTCTTAGGAATTGTGCTAGGATAAATCAAAGGATGACCCTCTGGTTCATTTCCTCCCATCGGTGAAGGATAATTCCAATTGGCATTTGTGTTCCAGGATGCATTATTTCCTCCAAGAATATTATTAACATTCCATGGTAAAGGGTTTCCCCTAGAAGTAGAACCTAAACAACTATTGTGGGTGCTAAGAGGATTTTAATAACCTCCCACAACCATTTGAGGCTACATTGATATGGTCCCTTTAACTCCAGACGAAGCCAAAGGGTCAAGTGTAAGATTTTGTACATTATTAAAATATGTGAAAAGAGGATTTAACCGGTGATTCACTTAAATGTTAATGTTTACAAAGTCACAAAGATGTGGTTCATGTATCTACCTCCATAGTGTAGTGGGGCCCTTAAACTTGGGTAACTTTCCTCATTTCCACCTTGCCAGGTGGACCAAGAGAATAGTCACTCTAAAGTTTAATAAAAGGATCTGTTTATTAGAGTATATCAAAATACAATCAAACAATCCTAAAGGAAACTAGACTCAACAAAAATAAAAGTGTCCAAACATCTAAAAAGTATTAAGATAATAAACAAGAAAACTTCTTTCCAAAGAACCAGAGTTCAGTGAAAAACTATATTTAGAGGGCCTTCCAAAACTAGTATCTCCTAAGGGACATCACGCCTCAAAAATTACTAAATAGTGAAGGTATGAGAAACAATTACATTGTTCTTCAATCACCAAAGGTACAAGTGTTAGCTCTTGGCTACTCACCCTCCCAAGGAGATGAAACAACCTTGTGTCTGTCTCAGGTATTGCAAGTGCCCCCCACTCACAACATCCTGTGTGATTCCCTAAGAAAAGAAACTATGGTTACCACTTGACAATCGGTGGTTGGGTAGGACAAATGTCAGTCCAGGATAACTCACATAGACTAGATATCTCAATAAATTGATGTCACCTCGAGGACTTGTCACTTAATTGAAATACGATAATGTGCTCATATCCCACCCTTACTAATTCAGATTGACCTCGTGCTTAACACATGTGTTAGAAGCGCTTTCCTGGCATGCACTCTTTGCTACTAATGGATTTGATATTCTCTTTAATCAATATTAGTATCAAATTTGTGTGGACGAGTAGGTGTCACAAATATAAATGTTATAAATATTAACATTTAATACTAAGTAGGTTAATTAGGGTAATTAATTAATTACCCTAATTAACCTACTTAGTATTAAATGCTAATATTTATAACATTTATATTAATTACCCTAATTAACCTACTTAGTATTAAATGCTAATATTTATAACATTTATATTTGTTACACTTCCAACTAGAAATCAATAAATTAAGTAGCTAGAAACAACTAATTTTTATAAAATCTTGGTTAATTTCATTGAAACAACTAATTTAATGTGCCTTCCTATAGGTGTGAAATGTTGTCGATGAGTTGACCATCTTAGAGATGCACCCATGTTCTTTAAATTTAGGGGAGGATTGAATATGTTTTCCTTGACATTTTAATTAATCATTCGAAATAGTTATAAAAATGTTTTTTTTTTAAAACAGAAATGGGTAGTAATTTTCTTTGTCATTATTCCAATTGATCACCATAATTGTCCACGATCTCATCTCAAAGACCCAGATATGCAAACCAATATCCACCGAGGATGACGCATGCCAAATTCAGAGCGTTTGTGTGAGTTGTTAAAGAAGTGACTGGTTCTTCGAACATCCAGTTCCCAAACGTCGCCAGCTTCATTAGCTCGTACCTACAATTCCTTCTATTTAGTATTTCCATAATAAAACATCATGGGGGAGGATTTAATAACAAACATACCTCCTTTCCTTTGCTTGATTCAAGCATGCGATCCACATGCTTCGCATCATTACCACAACCTCACTTAACATTCAACTTAATATGTAGGAGGAGAGATTGGATTGGACCTCCTCAAGTTGAACACTTTTACCCTTAGAATGGAATTCGACTGCTATTCTAGAAGTAGCTTCATTGGCTAAAGAGTTTGCTAATGAGTTATGTTTGCAAATAATATGTAAGCAGTCTACTTATCTTAAATATTCCATATTTTTCCATATTCTTGCTTGCTAAATCTATATTATTAAGCTGATATTGCCCTTGCATGCTTGAATTGCAGTTCGAGAATCTCCCAAAATGATGATTTCATTAATTCTTCTATCTGTTGGCGCACTCATCCATATGGCTAACAATTCTGCGTTGTCGTTTGTTTCAACAACGCTTCCTCCAAACTCAAAGAGAATCCCACCCACACCTGCCACTCGAAATAGTTACAAAAATGTTTCTAAGAAGCTATTGATATCATTTTTTATACTATTTTAGAATCATAGTTATATAAAATCTAACAATTGAATAATTTATTATTTGATTGTTGTTATTGAGTTTGTGAAGATACTTTCTTATAAGTGTTTCATGATTTGATTGTTTTCTAGTGGATGGCTGAGTTAAGACATTATTATCCTAGTGTGCCAAAAACCAAATTAGGTAAGAAACCTATTTTAACTTTTTTGGTTGCATAAATGATATAGAACCAGCCTAGATCCAAATTCTAGGCTCTATCAAGCGCCGAGAGGGATCAAATCTCCCAAGGTGCAAACCTCAGGTATTGCACTCAAGGAGGTTTGCACCACGGAAGATTTGATCCCTCTCAGCGCTTGATAGAGCCTAGGATTTGGATCTAGGCTGGTTTAATTAAATAATTCCATTTTCCTTAATGTCATTTTAGATATAAAAGAGAAAAAAGAAGGAAAAAACACCACAAAGCCTCAATAAATATAATTTAGCAATATCTCATAGCATAGTAATAGGTGGTAAAATCTATACAAATAAAAGGGATTAATAATAAGTGATCTTAAATAATTTATTTTTTATAATGTTTAACTATACATTGTTATTAAGTAAAAGGTGTTATTGCATAGAAGAAGTACATTATACAGTTTTCTGAACTTTTTTAGCCCTATTAAGTAAAAGGTGTTATTGCATAGAAGAGGTACATTATACAGTTTCCTTAACTTCTTTAGCGCTTATCCTTGTGTCTTTTATTAAAAAAATATATATATTATTAAAAATTACAAGTTTTTTTAATGTTTAAAATATTTAAAATTGGATTACAAATTTCTTCAACATTTTTACTTTAAAAATAAGTTTAAGAGATTTAATCCTTTTATAAATACTTGGTAGATTT
>LPNX011064111.1:57254-164754 GCA_001517045.1 Pseudotsuga menziesii
CAGAACTCTTCTATTATAACTGTAATCTGGAAAACATCCGAAACCTGCCCGGAAATCTGAAAACAAATGCAACCCAAGGCAATAACTGCGACAGCAAAATCCTCAACTGTTTAAGAGTACTGACAGTGAGGAGACAACGCAGACGGTATCAGAGAACGCAGATTGGAGAAAGTGAACACATACAGAAAGCGATATCCCTGTGGCTCGATTGTTTGTATTTATTTGTTTGTCTGTAAATTGTCATGAATTTAATATTAAACACAGTATATCGAGCCTATAGTGTGTTATTATGCAATTCCAGACGCAGGAAGTGATGTCTATGTTTTGATTCATTTACACTTTATGCAAGATCCGGCTTACAATATACAGATCCGGCTTACATTCTGGTGTTTGCTGTGGATGTAATAGCGAGTTTAATCACATAGGTTTCAAATGACAAATGCACAGACACAGATGGTATGAGAGAACGCAGATTGGAGAAAGTGAACACATACAGAAAGTGAGATCCCTATGGCTCGACTATGCGTTACTAAAATAAGCGGCTCGACTATCAGCCATAGAATATGAAAAGAATATCTGAATTGATTACTTGCAAAAAGAATATCTGAATTGATTGTCGATTAGCAAATTTAAAATTCTTACCTAGGTTTATTGTTGCTGTCGCAGTGGTTGTTGTCGGACATCAGTGGTTGTTGCTATTGCGGTTGTTGCTCTTGCTGGATGAAGGTATAGCTATGATGTAGTTTGTGATACTTCTTGCTATTTATATAGTTGTTGTTTTTTTTCTTCTAATTTTCTATTTTTTTTAGCCGACATAACATTATGTTTACTTATAATTTTTTTTTCTATTTTTTTATAGCCGACATAACTTTAGCAGACATCTATGTAGCGTTACGTAACGTTACAACGTTACGTAACGCTTCAACGTTACGTAACGCTTCAACGTTACGTAACGTTACAAGATCTACCCCATACTGGGCTGTAGAGCGCCTCTCGATGCAATAAGTAAAAAATTTCTAAAGAGGATACAAGGATTTTTCTAAAAGAATTTCTTTTATGTTGACCCTACTCATTATTTCATTTACTCCATGCATTTGTTGCATCTTTGTCTCTATTCCAAACATTTTTTTTCTTCATTCTATGAATGAAAATTGAACTTCAATTCTTTAAAATGGTAGGCATTACTTGTTTGACCACCCTATTTCATTCCCTATAACAAATGTTGAAGTGTGTGCTCTAGTTTCAATAATTATTGCTATTTTCTTAATCAGTATACTTTTTTGGTTTCTCGTGTGTTTTTTGTGTGGGGAGTTATCCCATCAAGACTTTTTTAGCTTGTTTGCTATCAGGGACAAGAGATTGTGGTTTCTTCACATATAAAGTGCAACTCAAAGACCCAAAATATACGCTTGTATAACTACAATAATGATGCTATGGTTGTTGAAAAATTCACTTTGTAGTAATGTGGAAAGAATTTTCATATACATTCAACGAAGAAAAAGAATGTTGTGGATGGTAATTGTCATTCTAGTTATGGATTTTTTTCTAATTTGGATTTATTCTTATTTTTAGAATATTAAACTATGTTTGATATGTCAATGAAAATTGTAATTGAACCACTAAAGAAAAAAGAAACTTGCAATTGAACCACCAAAGAAAAAATAAACAAAGAGAAGACACGCCAGAGATGTTCAATATTTTGAGTACATGGTTTCTTAGTTTTGTTTTACTTTGAAGGAATGTACCTAGTCTAAGAGAATTATATAGTTTAAAGTACCACAATCTAGGAAGATATAATTCTTTTGAGTCAAATGGTTAGATTACTTTGATATAGCTCTAGTAGTCGGCTTTTTCCCATTACTACACTTACATCACAAGTTATGGTTTTGGTAGATAGTGTTACTAATTGTTGTATCTACATAATATTTTTAATATAAATATTCTTAACATATGATGCTAATTATACCTACAATTATATTCAATTTGAAAATATTTAAAAAAATGACATTTACAATTTATTAAATCACTTAAACATCATTTAACATAAAATAACTTATTATAAAACATCTAAAGAAAACACTTTTTATTATTATGTAGGTCAATGCTATTCAACTAAAGGGTAAGATAACTTATTTTCTTAAAGCATGCAAAATTAGAGATAAGTAAACCAGAAGTAAGGTTCCTTTTGACTTAATAGGGTTGAAGTTTATGTCTAACAATGCAAGTTTAATGGTGTATCTTTAATGATGTTTTTTTATTTCTTTAATGGGTATTGTATTGGATTATATTTTTTTATGATTGTTTTCATATGGTTTGTATAATGAATATATATGAATGCTGGTTTTTTTATTTATATAATTTGAAGTGAAACATTTGGAAATAGAATTTTTATCTACCCTTTATACTTTGTAATTTGGTCCTGTCCGGCAAAAAGGTTTTCTCATACATTAATGTTAATTTATTATAAAAATATAAATGTAATTACAGATTTTCAAAAATTATGATATGAATATGACACTCACTATTGGAATAGGAAAAACGAAGTTTACGGCAAAATATTTGGCAATACAAATTTATCAATCTATCACAACATATTAGCTAATTAAATTATCTTTAAATACTTCTATAATATTTATATTACACTTATTATTTATATATATGTCAAAAATCATGTCAATATTACAATAACGTACATTTATTCATATCTCTACTATTGCATTAGCTAGTTAAATTATCTTTAAATACTTTTATAATATTTCTATTAAACTCTTATATATGTTAAAAATTGTGCTAATACTTTTAATAACCTCTTCCACATTAGTTACTCCCGAAGTGGATACATCTTTATATATACATGACAATAAGGACTTAAGGAACCATTTTGACAAAAACTCGAGAGGGAAAGTGGCCTTAATGAGCCTCTTCCGCCTTCGCCACTTTTGGATGTGATCCAAAATGTGAGTGGCTTTGTCCTTCCAAAAGGTGGACAATAAGTCTGTGTCGGCATCATATCAGATAGGAAGTTGAAAATGGTAAGGAACACATTAGCTAAGTCCCAAAACTATCAAACGCGGCAGAGGGCAGTTCAATGTACCACTTTGCTGCGGCACTAGTAGAGTTCTTTGGAACAATGTCAACCAAACGGTGTCATCGTTTAGTGAGTTGGAAGAGCACCACAAGTGAAAGGTGGCGATCTGAGCCCTTGGGTCTTCACCAACTTTGCCTTCGAATTTTGGAATATCTGAGGGTAACTTGGTGGGGACAGGTGGTCAGGTGGCATTATGTTTCATTGGGTCATTCATTAACTTGACAAATCTGGCAAGTTCAAAGTTTCCAGGAAAGGAAGTTTGGGCCTAACTGGAGCCTGAAAAGTACGAGCTTGGGAATTAGAAGGACTTGCCCCTTGGTTCCCAAATGTAAAGGCGGGGTTTCCCCCAGTTACCGATTGTGAAATAGTCGGATTACTTTGAAAAGGATTCCACCCATAAGTCAGTGGATTATTCATATGTGGTGCATTGTAAGTGGTTTGAGTTGCCCCATTTGAAACTGGAGTTTGGAAAACATGAGCAGGTATCACTTCGCTAAAAAGCGAGAAAGGAGAGCTCGTGAAAGGAGCCGAAATCGACATTTGAAAACCTTAACCGTAAGGGTTAGTGTTTCCAAATTGCACCCCTACATATGCAGGTGTTGGGCCTACATATGGAGTGGATGGGGGAATGTGCCCCCCATTCCAAGGGAAACCCTAGAAAAATGAAGAGCATCCAACATGACCACTCTGAGCAGTGTGTGTAAAAGAGGGTGAAGCAGAAGGCAGACTAGGAATCCCAGTGACCACCCCACCATAAACTCCTACTACATTTTTTGAAGCCGGTGGTTGAACCACCCAACTAGCTGGAATTAAGGGAGTAGCAGGTATATTTGTTCTAGGGGTTCCAACCGGGGGAGTTGGCACTCCTTCAGCCAGAATAGCTAAGATGGGGGTAGAAGGACTCTCTTCTGCACTAGACATTAGTTTGCTCATAGGAAAAACAATCACATGTGAATTGAAAGGACAAACCTGGACAATCACAGGATCATTTAGGTTAGTAAGAGGTGAATTAAAATTTCTTGCAAACTCGTCAGCCTGCAAGTCTTCTATCTCTACTATGGTTGTATCAACCTGGTTTGTCCTAAGTTCTGGTTCACCCAGAACTTCACTAATTCCCACTGGTCCAAAGGAATCGTCTGTGTCTAATCTCCGCCTTTGAGGAGGCGTTGGAGGCTCCACTGTAGTAAACGGAGGAAGGTTTTACAACCTTCTTGAACTTCTGAGAGGTCGGTCCTCCATGGTTGAAAATTTGACTCTTCACACACCCTAAGGTCGGCTAAACACAAACAAGCCACACAACAATCACTACAAAATTTCCTAAAACCACAACAGACACAAGGGGTATAAGATATGCTTTCCAGAAGAAAGTTGAGAAACACTTACTTGGCGTCCTTGTAGATGTTCTTAGGCACAAGCGGAAGAATTACCCACCTCCCTCCCACACCTTATACCATGGTTACCTTCCAAGCTCGTCCATGGTCAACTAGAAATAGCCTTTCGGTGTACCTCTGTATGAACCCTAAATGTCAAAGAGACTAAAGGCTACCTCAACTATATTGACAGTCTTGGGGGACAGTCGCAAGCCTGGTTCATATGCATGGGTAGGGTAGAAAAGCCCGAAACCCTGTCAACACCAGCACCGCACGGGGCCTGGGGGGTTGTTATTGACATAATTCCCTAGATGTGCAAAAAAATTGGTCTACACTTTGACAAAGAATCAGAGGCTTATCTCCTTGGTCCAAGCCTCTACACAGCCTCGTGCTAACTCCCGTTTGAGAGGATATTCCCAGATACAGTCAACATAGAAGAGGGTTTACCTATTGATTGGCCAATTGTGTTTGAATTTAAACACTTATGGAGAGTTTAAACTCCGTATTCCACAAGTCTAGCCTAAGCTAGTTGGTGTATGAGCCTATAAAAGAAAGCTTACTAATATTTTTAAATTATAAAGTTCATTTTAAGGGTTGTTCTTAGTCAAAAGGTAAATGGCGTGAAAGGCTGTGATCTTATAGACTTGATACGAAAAAGCAAAACGATGTATAAAGCAAATTCCAAAGTAAATTGAAACTACTTAAACCAAATTTCTTTTCTTTTTGCAAATATAAGCTAATGAAATTGAAACTAAGTGCAAGAAAACTAAGACTTCTTTTTATAATTTTTGAAATTTTATTTGAAAAATAGTGAAAAGAAAACAACTAAATGCAACTAAATGCAAAATTGTTGATGTATATGTAACTTCGGAATGTATTCTTCTATGTATCTTATGTATTGTTACCCGCTGTTTATTCCAGGATGTTTCTATTATGTATTTGAGTCATGTGGTTATGCCCCGATGTTCCGATCGGGAGGATTAATAATGTAATCAAGTCTTGTCAAGTCATTAGGTAAGTCCCCACAGTTTCGGGGCACTTGGGTTATTATACACTAATTAAGGTGTAGGCTCGAGTAAGTAATTGTAAGTTAAGCCTACATGGTTGAGTGCACTTCAAGTCAACTGAAGAATATAAATAGAGAGTGAGAGTCTCTCTATTTATCACTTATGAATCACATCACTTGCTCTCTCAAGTGTGGCGCACCTTTGGAGAAGGAAATACTTTGGCTTGACAGAAGACAGAAGGCTGCTGTTGTGTTGGGAGGTCATCTTACTGTTTTGGGTTTCACATCTTGTGGTGATACTATCTTAGAGGAAGTTGAGGGGTTTTCTCCATTTATGGTTTCCCCTCCTAAAATCTTTGTGTCTCTTGTCTCTTGTGATGTGCTTATGTGATTGCTGTGCTTGTTATTCTCTCAGTGAAAAGATCTTATCATAATGCTAGCTTAAATGTTGAAAAACTAACAAAAAGTATAAAATGTTTTTTCTTCACTTTTTCAAATTATTCAAAAACTACAATGCAACTAAATCAAAATTTTTGAGCAAGTTTGAATAATCAGAGGATATAATAAGAAAAATGAAGTATAAAGGACCCAAAATAACCAACTTCAACCAATCAAGAAGAAGACTTGGAAAGAACCTGACTTAGAGAAACTATTGAACCCAAACAATCCACTAGATTCACAAAAGAACAAGTGACAATCTGACACTACAAAATGCAGTACAGAGTATGAAGTATCCAAATCCCTGATCACTGACCTAGACACAAAGCACTGAACTTATAAACCAAGTAGGAGGACCACCTTCAAATCACAAGATGAAAGAAAATTCAAAGAAAGCTCAAAGGCTTGAAGACAAGAAAACAATGTGACACACAAGACTTTAGACTCACAGAGTCATGCCACTAACAGAAAATTTCCAAGCAAGCAAAAAACCAAAGAAGACAGGGACAAGAAAACTCTACCCAAATTTTATGTTGCAACATGATATACATGACTGTGTATGCAGGAAACCCACGTACCATACGCAATTGTATTATAGAGCAACCCGCGTATACAAGATCTTATACACGACCGTGTATAACAGCAACCCACGTATATAACTAATTTTTTTTTCAAAGAAAAAAAGAATAGTAAAGGTTTCTGGGAACACTACACTATAAATCAAAAGAAAGATAAAAAGGACCACACTCAGAATCAGAAATAGAACAAAGTCTGGTAAAGAACCTATAGGATAAACCCACAACAGGTTGGACTACTCCCTAGCAGAGTCACCAATTCTATTGTACAGGACATTACACCCTTGTAACCTAGGGTTTAGGGTTACCAACTCACTATTAGACTTGCAGAAAATCAACTTTGACAAAATATGGAATGAGAATAGGAAGATATCTTGGCTTACCCAGTTTATGGCGGTTGATCCAAACTTGGCATTCTCTTGCTCCAGTCTTCTCCAAAGCTTCTAGGGATGCTTCTCTTCACTTGTAAAAAGCCAATTCTTCAAGAAATATCTCATATATATATAAATCACAGGTTAGATGAAAAGCATATTAACAACATAATTGAACATATTCATTAAACCAATATACATGAGACAAGCACAATACAATGTTGGAAGAAGAATTCTCTTTATTAACAAACAGTGAATAGGTAAGAATACAACCCAACTTCTGATATAAGGAATCCTCTGCAACCAAGGACTTTTAGTTCTGCTACTCCAAGAATCTAAAGGTATACCACCAGCATAACTTTTCTCTTCTAGAATTGATTGATTAGCCCCATCCCAAGGCCTCTATTTATACTTTGGAAATAGAAAGGTTTTGAAGGTTAGGATGATTGAGATAGTTGGAATAGTTATGGATTAGGGCCCAACTAATCTCATCTAATCATGATTTATATTTTTAAGGTCGAATTAAGGTATACGCGAGTATTAATATAGGCAAGGCACGTATGATATGCATGTTTCTCAAAGGGAACTCACATATGCAAGGTACATGCGGGTTGCAATGCACATACTCACGTATGACACGCGATTTGCAATGCACATAGTCGCGTATGCAACCGAAAACTCAGAATATAATTATATAAGGTTGGTTTGAGGATAATGCATCAAAGGTCATGCACATCTATAGTGTTTTGGCCACTTCAATCCTAATTTTCCTTTTGTGTACCGACATGATGAATGTCAACACTCAGACGAAGAAGTGTCGTTTTGGCTGATAACAATATGGCATAATTTTTTTATTTTTATTTTTTATAACTGGTAGTATTGAAATTCAATCATTGTTGAATTTTCGTTTTAATGATGTTGATAATCTAGATTCCACATACATTGCAGTCCATAATATCCCTATTATCTACCATGGATAAATGAAATGATGATCCTTATACTTGAAACATGGATAAATGAAATGACGATTCTTATACTTGAAATTGAAATTGACATTTTTATTTTGGACAACTTTCTTGTTGTATGCTTTTTTTCGACGTTAAAAATATCACAGTTCAAAATTTTACTAAAACTTCGAATCATATTGTTCATTGACAGAAGTTTTCCTTACATAACAAAAATCTCCAGTAGTATATGAATGATATGGATGCGTGTTCAACATCATTCATGCATGATTCACATATAATAAAACAATTACATTTTGAAAGATGTGGTATACACTGTAGAGAGAAAAACAACTAGTATCAGATAGGGAGTGAATCAGATTGACCAATAGGATATGTGAGAATGAGCCCATATGTAGAAGGGGGGAGGGTCCCAGATCAATTTCCTTGATGAAAGGGATATTTGCCTCTAAAATTTTCCATGTACATGCAATTAGCAAAATTCCCTTCTTGGAAAGAGAGTCTGCAATAATGTTCCTCTCTCTGAAAATGTGTTTGAAGGAGTAACCTTCAAAACACTGAAGAAGGTGTTGGATGGTTTCAAAGAGGGGTTTAAATTAAATATTTTTAGGGGGTTTCCTGTGGTTAAAGTAGTTGATGATGATTGAGAGTCCCCCAAAATTTGTAATCTTGTCACCACTGTAGATAGTGCAAAGATCGCAATCATGATGACAACGGAGAGTTTAGCCATATTGTTGGTGGTCATGCCCAGTCTAGGAAACATGTGGATGCTTTTCCCTTCATTGAAATACAAAATTCCCCCTTGCACCTCTTTTGGAAGGGATTCCCTATGCCTTTACATCAAAGAAAAACCATGGAGTTTCCTTGTCGATATGTTCCTCTTTGATGATCCTTTGCAACTTGACTTGTCTGTACTATGGTGAATGTTTTAAAGTGGCCAATATTTTAGCTACTGAAACATGTGATGGAATGAAGTTATCCCAAAAAATATTCATGTTTGTATATAACCATTCCCTCTAGATCATGAGGACATGTAGGGATTTGTAAGGAGTGTAAGATGGATTGTTGAGACAAGAATGGAAAGCATCCCATATATCCACACCATGTCAATGGACAATTTTTCCTGTGATCCGTGTGGCATAGGACCACATATTCAAAAAACATGGACATCTAATAAAATATTGTATGTGGAATCACCATCCATGCAGCATAAGGAACATGTGTTGGGGCTAATTTCATATCTCCCGAGAAGATTGTCCTAGGTGGGGATACAATCCGTAAGGAAGGGCCACATTTGAGTGGGTAGTGGATATCCCATATAGCCTAGTGCCACCATTCAATTGGATCGATGTCTTCAGTGGCTTAGATGACCTGATAATGAAGTTTAGGGAGATACTGACAACCTATTATATTGTTTGTCCATTTAAGAGTGACTGGCCTATGAACGATGCTAACATGACATGCCATGAGTGCACGAGTGTAATTGTCCCATTAGTTACAGTCCTCATTCTCAAAACCCACATGGCGTGCTAAGAGCAACTGTTGTTGGTAGATGGTTTTGATGTGAGGATCAACGATATGGTGTAGATGAGTGAATCTGTTATCAATGAACACATCCAGCATGTGTTGAGGAAATTTATGTTGATTATTACATCCAATCCAAGGATCAATCCCAATCATGACCTGTTTGTCATTTCCTATCTCCTAGGACAACCATTCACCGACAGTGTCGAAGGCATTGATGATAGCTTTCCATAAGTTGGATACGTTGTGCATGCTCCTTTCAGGGAGCTAGATCCATTCTATGGGGGTCAACAGATGGATATATTTTTGTGTGACAACTTTCACCCATAAAAAATTTCGGTCAATACCCTCCATGCTCCTTTTGCAATGAGGGATTTAACAAATCTCGCATGGTGTTTGAGGCCCCATCCTCCAAGGGATTTGGGGAGGTTGTATGCTAGAAATAAAGTTACTAATTTGAAGAGAATCCTCTAATGTTACCTTTTTTTAGAGATCATATTTAGTGGTTGTTTTTACTCTTGAACCGAAAAGTGGTGCCCCTAGAATTACACATTTTTTTGCATAGAAATTCCTTAAAGATAGACTCTCAATTTTAAAGTCTAAAATGTAGGGTTAAAAAAATGTACACAGACTTTCCAATTTTGAGGAAAGGTTAAAAATACAACTTGTTTGAAACTTTGTTCTTAACAAGAGGCACTATTGGAAAACCCTTAAAATCAACCCATGAATCAAAAGTATACTTCTAGAATGACCTTCTTTTATGGGGTATTAAAATTACAATTTGTTTGAAATTGTGGGGGATTAAAATTACAACTTCTTTGAAATTGTGGGTTTGACATCCAGTGCCATTGCAACCGAATATTAAAATCAACCTCTAAATTGAAAAGTGGCACTCCCATAATAACCATGTTTTTATTGAGACAAATAAGGAGACATTAAAATTACAACTTATTTATAATCATAATTTTAACAACCAATAGCGTTACACCTTAAACCTTAAAAATAATCCCATATAAAAATAAAATGTTATCAATTTCTTTTTTTTAAACTTAAACTTAAACTATTTTCCAAACCATAATAAAAAATTATTACATTATAAAAGTAAAATAAACCAAACAATGATAAAACATACACACACACACACACACACAAATATTTCATCTATATTTTCAAAAGAATAACCCAATTTAATAAAAAAAAATTAAATACATATCAAACCCAAAAAATACATCATCGAACAAACAAACAAATGCAAGTTTGTTGGGGACATGATTCCGGGAATCGTGTATCTCTTACAATCCCATACATGGTTGATGTGTAATATTTGAATGACAATTAATAATTATTAAGTAGATCATGGTTGATGTGTAATATTTGGATGATAATTAATCAGCATAGATCCAAATCCTAGGCTCTATCAAGTCTCGAGAGGGATCAAATCTTTGTAGGTGAAAACCTCTATTGCAATAAGCTATCAGCTTTGGTGTGATTCATACCAAAAGATACATATTTTTATTTAAGGTCGACATAATATTTTTAGTATTAATATTTAATACTATTTATGGCCGACATATAATATTTTTTATTTTGTTAGGAAAGAACATTACAACATCTCCCCCATACATGATTTTCAAACCAACTGCAAGGCCTCCTAAAACCATGGGTTGTTTAGGAAGCCTTGCACATGGTCTTAAAACCATTTGTAACAACCTCCTAAACCATGTACAATAAAACCATTGGTTGTTTAGGAGGCCTTGCACATGGGTTTAAAACCATTTGCAAGGCTCTCCTAAACCATGTACAATAAAACCATGGGTTGTTTAGGAGGCCTTGCACATGGCTTTAAAACCATGTGCACGACCAACAATTATTTTGCGGATAATTCAATTTTTTATTTTTTATTATTTTGTTAAGTAGGAACATTACAACATCCCCCCCATATTGTGTTGTTTTTCTCACCGACAATTTTTTGGCAGATAATTAAATTTTTTATTTTTTATTGTTTTGTGTAGGAACATTACAACATCTACCCCATTGTTTTTGTGGCGGACATTTATTTTCGAGGATAATTAATTTTATTTTTATTTTTTATGGCTGACATTTACATGAGTAATGTTACATAATGTTACAAGATCTCCCCCATACTGGACTATAGAGTGTCTCTCGACGCAATAATTACTAAGTAGATAAATACTAATTAATATATATTTTGTAAAGTAATGTTTTTTATTTATATTTTAAACTATGTATAACTGATATGTATTTTATTTAAAATGTATATCATTAAATTTGAGAGTTTGTAATGTTTTATATATAATGATAATAAATAATTTGAATATACAGTGAAAATTAAAACAAGTAGTTCTTCTTATTATAAAGTTAAATTTGATTATATTAATTTTAAGGATGTTAGGTTTATGGAATATTCTTAATCTTGGAAGAATTCATAAAGAATTTTTTCTTAAGAAATTTTGTTTGGGTTAGAAATGATGAAAAATAAAAGAAAAAGTAAAGTTTATATTTTTTTCAAACAATAAATATGACAATCACTTCAAAAATATAGGTCATGCTTGTTTTTGAATACTTTTAAATAATCATTCAACACTTGGAGAATAATTCTTTGTCATTAGACGACACTTTTGCAAGCATAAAGAAGGAAACTCAATTTCTAAAAGAGGTGTAATTATTCTACATTTTAAGGGCCTTGAATAACGAAGTAGATAGCTAGAAAATCAAACCTTTATGTTTGCATAAGGTAATGTGATATATCATGGAGATTCTATTTTCAATACCATTCCTAATTCTTATATCCACTTAATCATGACATTGATTGCAAGGACACATAACTTAGGCATTAAAATCTAGACTCGATGAAGGGACATTGCATTTACCGTCACCCAAGTCTTGCATATTCCATTGTTATAACAACCTTAGTGATTCTAAGTATGGAATTTTCGACCTAGGGGACATATCTCATATGAACGTGGTAAAAATGGCCTAGATTAGTATGTTGATTTCCACTTTCATTTGCCAGAGTATTGGTGCAAGGGGTTTAGATATGGTGATAAATTGAACCATCTAGGGGTGATGAGGCCATTTTAGTCCCACATTATGGGCTTTGTTTTTTATGATTTGTGTTGATAACTCGAGAGAAAACTCGTACATAGGTAAGATATTCTTGACCACCTATGCTTAGTCTCTTTCACATCTACTTTCAAATTTGGCGTTTGGAGGTTTAATTGTGGTGTGGTTGCTAAAATTGTTGGTGTGAATTAGAAAACTGGCTCCTTAAACTATTTGTTGAACTAGATTCCTATTTGGTTCCTTGTGTGTTGAGAAACCCGAGGGCAGAACATTTGAGATTTATGAATGACATTTTGGAAAATCAATTTGAAAATTGTAAGTGTTGTCAATTAGAAAACATGCCACAAGGGAATAAGAAATATTGAGAGGGGTTTATACTAACTAGGCAAGAACACAAATGACCATTCCCATAACTATTAGAGAGATATCCATGATATTAGAAGGTTCTTAAGGAGACAAGGATACTTAATAAATGATAATAGAATATTGATATTTTATGTTACTACTAAGCCCTATGAGTTAGAGCACCAAAAGACCTTTTAGAATTCCATTATGATGGATATTATGGTAAAACATAAAAGAAAAATACATGATCTAGAATAGTAGTGCAATAAATCCAAATCCATGGTTATTTTCCTCAACTAGGATTCAACTTATTAAGTTGCCAATATATATGAACAATTTAGTTGGCTCATTTCCTATGAAGTTCAAAGAAGAATAAATTGTCCATCAAGTTAAGGAGGGCATGTATATCAACAAGCATGATTTGATGCCCTTCAATCAATCCCACTATGATGAGCAAGTTTATGCTCTTTTAATCTAGTTTCAATTACGTTTTCTAAGTTTCTTTTGTTGTTTGACAACTTTTGCATAATATACTCGACTAAATTTATTAATCTTGGATATGTAAGAATATGAGGTATAGTCTATTATCCTTATCAGATTGCAAATTTTGAGCAAAATCCCTTGAAATATCATGCTCATAATTTGTACTTTAATGCTATTAAACTTTGTTACAAAATTTTTAATATAAAATTTAAGTCATTCTTGTTTATATATACTAATACTAATGCTAATAATGATATTAATATGATTAATTAGTTATTATTTGTTTGAAAAATATGATATTTTATATTAAACAAAAATAATAAAAGTAAAAGATAAAATTTTATTATATATTATTTAAAAATAATATGTCATTTTATATTAAATGAAAATAATTATAAATAAAAATAAAAGTAAAATTGATATATTTTTAATGTATTTATATAATGAATTAAATATATTGTTAACTAGTCAAGTTTCGATAGAGAAAACGGTCGAGAGGGGTTTTGTTTTCATGGCGGCTTAAGATCAAAAGCCGCTGCTCTTGGGAGGTGACATCGAAATCCAACCATGCTAAGGGTTGGTGTGGTCCAAGCCGTGTGCGATCCCCGAGTAATTTTGATGGCTTAGATTCCCCTAGATTGTGGTTTCTCATACCAAAGGATCTCCCAACAAGTCACATGGAATCTGAGCAAATTAAAAAAATTATACTATTAACTAATGACAATATTGAAGAACTTTATTATAATTTTATTACAACCTTCTCTACTTTTATTAACAAGTTTTATATTATCGTGTCATGTAAAAAAAAGAATAGAATGATAAACCTTTTCTATGATAAAGTGCACAAGCATACTAGAAAAATCATTAGGGATGCTTCTAATGAGTCATTAAAAACCGACAAGACCTATAGATACAAATTCCTAATTAAAAGGAAAAAATATGTTATATAAATAAAAATCAAGAGAAACTTTTACACCATTCCAAGGTAGATCCTAAGAAATTTTGGAGGCAAATTCTAAGTCAAAGAACTAAAGAAAATAGTCTAATTCCCTTGAGGGACTGTAATTTCTACCTGACAAAGCTTTATAAATCCCATGTTGTCGTGTACAACATTCAAACCCTTTCAATAGAGGAAGATGTTTTCTCTTTAGAAGAGATAGATTTTGGGGTTAAGCGGCTTGCAAAAAGGAAAGCCAACGACATTGAAGGAGACCAAGAAAAATATTAAAAAATTGGTGGGCTTAAACTCATACCTCACATCCACAAGCTCCTCAATTTAGTAGTCAAGTAATATTTCCCAAAACCTTGGACATAAAACCTTACTGTTACTATTTCTAAAAGTGGATATAAAAACAATCCATCTAATATAAGACCATTGTGATTATCCCTCTTTTAGTCGAAATATGGAATTATTATGTAAAAAGAATATCATCGCATGATCCATAAACTATAAGCTCGTAGCTTGACAGTCTCACTCACACAAAATTCTATAGAAAAATAATTAAATTCTTTCTTTACAATCAAAATTGGGTTGAGATCATACCTCTCTATTTTGTGAATTGTCTTCATACCTCTATCTATGCTAAGAAAAAAACAATGCAAAAAATTATAATGTTCTCTATTCATTAACAAACATTAAAGACAAAAATGCTTGTCATTATTTTCCTTTATTCTTCTAGATGGAATGTTGCCCACATTTGACTATAGCTCTGTCGATAAGTTAATGAAAAGCTAAGTCAACTAATTTACCATAAAAAACGTTTTGATTCATCTTCAAGCAAATTAATATGACCATAAATTTTTTTATTCATCTTCCAATAGTTTAATATGCACCCAATAACAAAATTAATGTGTCTAATAGTGATTAAAAACACGCAACATGTATGAAACCGCCCCAAATTCTATAAATTCACCCAAACATATTTAAATTCATCCTAACATATTTAAATTCATCCCAACATATTTAAATTCATCTCAACATATCTAAATTCACCCAATTGTGTAATTTCGCCCCACAATTATATAATTCACGCAACAGAGATGGGTTTCATCCAACATGATGATAATTTTTCCCACTGGACATTCAAATGTCACCACGATTTAATGACAACAATTGAACAAAGTATGGTGCTTGTGATATTAAACCACCACAATATTGAACAACAATGCAAAGAAATGCCAAAAATGGGTTAAACAAAGCCATTGACATTGGGATTTACCCTGGAAACCCAACTTGGGATGGTGATGCTCATTCTTTATTAATAAAAAATTTACAAAGGTATTTACATAGTATATGGCTCTCTTTTAGCTTTCAACAATTTGCTTACAAGAACAAACCCAACAACTCCAAAATTTATCCAAAGAATCCTCTCAAAGTTGTTGTACAAGAAGATATAATCAACATTGGGATTCTATTGGGGTAGATGGAAGATTGGGAATCCCTGTCCTTTCTTTTCCAGTTCTATAGCACTTTCTTTTCCCTTTGTCTTATGTCCGGAAATGTTCCCTTATAGGTTCCCATCCTTATTTTGATTCCATTAGTTATTTATCTCTTACATTCACAACTCAAAGTTCATTTTAGTGAGTGGGTAGCTGATTTAGTGTGTGGCCATTATGCTAACGGTTCTAGCTGCTTATTTCATACACTTACATTGAATTACTATTATGCAACCTCTTTTTTTTATTATTAATTTTCATAGACTTAAGTCACACACCATTCATGTTTGTTCTGGATCCAATTAGGATAATCACATGGATAGAAAGTCACAAAAAAGAGCTAAAGGCCAGGTATGATTTCATGGATATCATACAATTGTGGACAAGATTTTTACTCGTAGGACCATTGTTGAGGAGTGTCACAATAATAAAATTAGCCTTTTTTTGTTTCTTTGTTAACTTTAGAAAATCCTTTGATACAACACCCAAAACGAGCCTTTTGGATATATTAGAAGAGACAAAAGTCCCTTTTGAGTTGGGAGTTTTCGTGATAAAAATGTACAAGAAGGTTATTATCGAGTTTAGGAACTCTAAGTGTTGGTCAAAAGAAATTAATAGTAAAATAGGAGTCAAGCAAGGTTGTCCCCTATCCACTACCTTTATTTGATATAGGAGGGTCTTTCTATGTTAAATCAAAGTAGAAGTCTTTAAACAACAAATTAAAGCTTACAGGGTAAAAGATCTTGTTAATTTATTTCTGTCAATGCTCATTTTGCACGAAACGACCTTCAGTTGCAAAGGTTATTAAGGTTTGAATTTTTGACAAAAATGTGTAAAAATGACAAAAAAATGGTTAATTTGGAAAAAAAATGGAAAGGTTATTAAGGTTTGAATTTTTGACAAAAATGTGTAAAAATGACAAAAAATGGCTAATTTGGAAAAAAAATGGTTTAATGTAATGGTTTGTAAAATATTGGGTGGGGTCTATGGGATTCAAACTCAGGACCTATAAATCCCACCCAAAGACCTCGCAGAAATCCTATAGCCGAATCTTCCGAATAAGTTCCTTATTAGTCATAGGGAAAAGGTTCTATATGAAGTTGACTGGAGCCTGTTGCAAAAAGGGGCATGGTCAAGAGAATAGCCCTCGACCCCATATGCCAACACAGAGGCTTGGATGTTTTAACCAACATATCGCCATGTCATTTTCCATACCACGAAGTCCATGGAACCTTAACCCAACACTATTACAACGTGGAGCCAACATGGTTTTATCACCATATTATATGCCATGATACAAGAACCATATGACAAACCTTTAGAAAATATATGATATCACATACACCGTGTTGATACCATATTGCATAGACCGTTAACGTGTTAATAAAACGTGTGGGAATGGGAGAGGCCTACCGATTTGACCCAAGACTTCTACCACGAATTCCCAACACCCCTACCATTGGGCCACGACCCATACATTGAAACAGAAATGACGCGAAACCCTTAAAAGTTTGATACAGGATCAGAGATGAGAAGGAGTACGGCTCCTCCACATACACCCTTTTTCATTATTTAAACCTTATTTCGGAGCCACGGAAAGGAAGTGGAGCATCATATTTAGCACAGATCCCAAGGAGAACAATATAAGAAATCATTGTGCATAGTTCCTGAGGAAGGAAGGTACAATCTGTATAGGTCGTATAGGCAAGGTAGAGATATTTCTCGATTTGCATGCCAGAGGAGGCCTCAGGAAAAATTAGTCGATTTTATACTGATTTTTCTTGAAATTTTGAGAGGATCGCAGTGATGTTTTCTATTTTTGTTGGTTACTGATAGAAAACAAAAGTGGTTCCAGAAACCCATTATTGTAAGCTTTGAATACTTAATAAGATTGACCTTTCCATTGGAATTGGTTTGGAGACATAGCCCAGGAGGGGTGAACTCCGTTATCATCTCTTGTCTATCATTCTCATGGTTTTCTTTCTATTTATTTTCTTATGTGTGTATGTTTAAGAATTTAAATTGTAGTTGTAAAGCCTATTTATGAGTATTTAACATATAAAGTTCACATGTAATTTTTAATGGTTTAAAAGATCCTGAAGATTTTCATATCAAGTTTGGTATAAAATCTTTTTGTTTTTTTTTGTTGGCAAAGTGGTGGAACTCCCGTGACTAGCAGGGTTTCCATTGGTTAAGAAACCACGAACCAGGGGCATCTAAACCATCAAAATCACCCGGCGATCGCACCCAGCCTGGACCGCACCAACCCTTAATATGGTTGGGTTTTTTGGTATCCAACAAGATTATAATCAACGACCTTTCAGCCTAGGGGGAGTCTTAACCATACCTCACCACAACCTATTCTACATATCATGGATTGGTATCAAATCTTAATAACCCTTGCATTGTGATTTTATGTTAACAAGATCCAGGATAAAGTGAGGTGAAGGTGTACTTTAGACTTTCAATCTAGAGATTGGGCTTGCATATCGAAGAGATAAAATGGAAAAAGAAAACTACCGAGGAGAGGATGAGAATGCCTTCTGTTAGAATTTCTATCAGATGGAAAACATAGCAGAAAAATTGTATGCAAATTATCAAGAGAGGTTGGAAACAAAGAAAACAAAGAAGGAGAAAGCAGAGGATAATGCTTTGGGAAAATGAAAAGACCCTTATGATCTTTCTTATCCATCTTCTTCTTCCTATTATGAAATCTCCATAATTGCTTCTTCAAATACAAAGAAACAACTTGAGAAGACTAAGTCTTATTTACCTTATTTAAAACTTGATATTAAGTTTGATTTTCCCACATATAGTGGTGAACTTAACATAGAAAAGCTAGATGATTGGATCATTGTAGATTGAGGTGTATTGCAAGATTTATAATCTTGCAGATGATAAAGAAAAGATCCATTTGGATAATTTCCTTCTTAGAGGCACACCACTCATCTGGTGGGAGAGTAAGACACGGGAAGACCTCCTTACAAAAGGTAAAATTATTTCTTTCTGGTATGAATTTATTGCTGCGTTAATTTTATTTTTATCCATTAGGCTACATACATCAAGCCATGATGGAATGGCAAAGCTTAAGGCAAGGTAAAATTCACAATGTACAAGACTGCACTCAGGAATTCAGAAAGAGAGCTTTGATATTGGTATACCTCTTTACACTCAAGAAACTCTTCTAAAGTTTATTGGAGGATTACATAGTTATTTACGTCATACAATACTTATGTTTAATCCTACTAACCTTGATGAGGTATGCGTGCAAGCTACACACATTGATCCCAAAGGGAAGAGTGTTCATGAATTTTCTTCAGTTGAATCTAGCATATTAAAAAAAGGCAAGGAAAAAGGGAAAGGTAAACATGTAGCTACAATGAGGAAAGGTGATGAGAGGCCTACATCCTCGCATTTTCAAAACAAAGGGCATGAAGAGGGGTTGGGTATTGCACTCAGAATTGAAACCGAAGTGGTTTAAGGATCAGAAAGGGAATCAAAAGGTCATGGTTATTATTGAGGACCTTATATCAGATTCCAAGGACAAAACAAAGATAAAAATCATAGGTGTGAAAGGTAAAGCTATTGTTGGTAATGATTCTATCATTGGCTCTTCGTGTGCTTCTACTTCTTAAGATCATGTCAATTATAAGGATATAAAAATGAATGCATTGTTTCATATAAGGTTGACTACAAAACAAACTAAGATCAACACACTCATATATAGTGGATCCCAAGATAATCTCATTTCAGAAGAAGTAGTTAAGCCACTGGGATTAACAAAAATCCACACAAGAATCCTTACCCATTAGGATGGGTGTACAAAGATAAAATATTGCAAGTAACAAATCAATGTGATCTAAAGTTTGCAATAACATCCAAGTTTGTAGATGAGGTTGAATTTGACTTGGTTCCACTAGATATGTGTGGAATTGTGTTGGGTAGCCCGTATTTATATGATTGAAAGGAAATATTCTATAGAGAAAATAATCAATATCACTTGTTTAAGGAAGGAATTGAGTACATAGTACATTCACATTCATTTAAAACCGAAAAATAGTTGGGCACTATGCAACAACTAAAAGGAGTTGTTAATGCAAGTCAAAATTTGGCACTTATGTCTATACAATGTAAGGAGAAAAAGAATCCTAAGCATGAAAAGGAAGTGCCATTTCACTACAATGCACTTGTTATGGTTGATATTGTTTCTTCGGTATAAAAAAGAATGATATGGGTACAATATCTTTCAAATGTTCAATTTTTATATTCACCTTTCTATTGATCAGCAGTTTATGGTTGGTTTGAACAAATTTGAATGAAAATTTGATTGAAAAATGGAGTAATGTACTTAACAATGTTAGTGTAGTGTTGAAGTTTTTTATGTTGATTCAGATATACAGGTTCTAGGAACAATAGACAAGTTATACGGGACAAGTGAGACGAACATGTCCTCACTTGAATTCTGAATGAAAATATGAAGTTTTGGTGGTCCAAAAGCTTCCTAATGGGCGATCAAATTAGAAATATTCAAATAAAAAATTAAAGCTTACAGGGTAAAATATCTCATGAAGTGATTTCTGTCAACGCTCATTAGTCAAACCCAATGGGAGTCAAACCCAACACCTCCAAAGCACGCCCAAATATCTCATAGAACTCCTCTAGCTAAATCTCCCACACATGTTCCTTATTAGTCATAGGGAAAAGGTTCTATTTGAAGTTGAATGGAGTTATGTTGGAAAAAGGGGCGGGGTTTAGGGCATATTTCTCGAACCAATATGCTAACACCGAGGCTTGGAATTTTTAATCAACATATCACCACATAATACCAAGTCATTTTCCATACCATGAAGTCCATGGAACCTTAACCCAACATTGTTGCAATGTGGAGCCAACACCGATTTATCACAATATTATATGCCATGATATAAGAACCATATGCCAAACTTTTAGAAACTATATGATATCGCATACACCGTGTTGATACCATATCACATGCACTATTAACGTGTTGATAAAACACGTGCAAAGGGGAGAGTCCAATGGGTTTCACCTTAGGGCATCTGCCTTGAATCCACAACACCCTTACCATTGGGCCACAACCCATACATTGAAACAAAAACGATGCAAAACCCTTAAAAGTTTGATACGATATCAGAGTTAAGAAGGGGCACATGGATCCTCCATGCACTCCCTTTTTCATTATTCAAACCTTGTTTTGGAGCTATGACAAGGCATTGGAGCGGCATTTTTATGCACAAATCCCAAGGAAAAAAGTATAGGAAATAATTGTGCACAGTTCACGAGGAGGGAAAGTACAGTCTGTACAGGTCTTACATGTAAGGTAGGGATAGTGTTGGCAGGTGGTTTTGGGATAAGATATATGCGCAACATCGTGGATGCTGCGAAAGCTAAAAGACACCGCGTAAGTGAAAGATGGCGCGCAAGGAAGAGAATAGAATTTTTATGTCATCTTTTGTAGTTTTGGACCATATTTTGTGGATATTGGTCATTATTTTGTAGAATCAGTTAAGAGTTAGTTAGGAAGTTGTCTAAGTGGACCTTGAATGTAAAGGCGCAAGCCTATAAGTAAATGTAGAATTGCAAGTGTGAATTATCTGGAGAAAGCACATTGGGAACAATCTTTTGGATCATCTTTGTTGAAATTAATTTTGGAGAGTACTTGTCGATCTATGAACTGTTTTGAAGAATTTGTGATTTTGTGTGGAAGTAATATGACAAGACAGAAATTGAGTTGAATCATTGTGTTCTTTTCTGTTTTCTGCGACTCAATTATGAATGCAATGTGAATCTGCGACATGGATTTGTAAATGATGCTATGTTTCCCTATTTTAAATGATGTTATTTTATTGGATCTGTTTGCACATCAATGTGTTCATTGCAGTTATGATAGAATGATGCAATATGTTGAAGAATGATATGGTTCTGTTAATGCATGAGTGGAATGATCAGGTCTGTTAAGGTTGCACTAATTTGATAAGTATATGGACATTGTCCTCTCTCATTACGTGGAAACGTGGTTTCGTCAACTCTCCCTCAAACATCTCAGGTGAGACTTCATCCACTCTGCGGGTGTTACTATACGGGGTAAAACCTGTCTGGGCCCATGCTCAGGGAGATCACGGTGGTTTGGGTGTCGACAAAGTGGGAACCCCTGTCAACTGGTTTTGTTGGATTAGTTTTTGTCAACAAATGGTTCCGTTGTCAGGACCTTGTTGCAACTGAGGGGAGGACATGTTGTGGTATCCAACGAGACCAAAAATTCAATACTGGTTCGACCAGAAGCTATGGGAGTTTGCTGAGAAGGAAAATCGGAACCCTGGGATGACGACAGATAAGTGGCTAGCAAGGTACATACATGCTAGTCCACATGAGTAATTTTTCTATGAATTCATGATCATCTTGTACGAGTGGTTGGTGTGATTCACCAATCACAAGAAAAATTTCCAAGGAGGTGAGCCAACATCTTGGACCCTTGAATTGATCCAAGAGTTGCAGGAAACTGACAAAAAATCATCATAGGATGTTGAAGTGTACTTGGACATTATATTGGAAGGCTATATCACTGAGTTTGTGGTTTATACTAGTAAGTCCTACATCGAAGTAGAAAGAGAATTTTTCAACGGACCAAGAGGCAGGTTCTTATTATCTTTACAATTGTCAATTAATATGCTCGTATGTGAAAAAGGCATATTGAAGATGCACCTTGAGTAGTAGAACTCTGGTGTGCAGGGCCTGTGGATACCATGAAGATAGGGGGAGATGAATGGAATGATATGGGGTAGATGGGTGCAAGTTATGATGAGGATGTGAGGCAAGCCAAGGAAGAAAGTGGTCTTATGAGAGGAGGAGAAAGGTTTTGACAAGAGAAGAAGCAGAGGACAGGGGAATGTCCTCCTGCAATCAAAATGCAATATCATGAAGGAATACCACATGGGACGAAGCAACCCTATAGGGATGACAAGGATGACTAGAACCAGAATACACCTAGGGTGGAGGAAAGATCAACCCCTATCAACAACGTACCCACACCTTCGCGCACTACATCACAAACAAGAAGAAACACAAGTTCAACACCGACATGTCCAACATGTCAGAAACACTCTAATAGTAGTAGTACATCAACATCTATAGGAAGAAGTCCAAGAATGGTGGGAGATGAGGTGAGGTTACCTTTGTTCAATGGGAATGAGACTAAGGATCTAGAACAATACTGGTTCCTATGTGAGGTAGTATGGATTGTCCGAAAAACTACGGATGATGAAGTCAAGAAGGGCCAATTGGCGACAACCCTTCGGGTTCATGCACTGGATTGGTACATGAAATTTGTACAAGTTCCTATGGGGAATTTGACGAAGACATTGGTAAATGTCAGGAGAGGCCTTATTGAAGAATTTGGAAAACCAAAGTATGAAGTAAAGTACATTACAGAAATGAAGGAAATTAAGTAGTATCCCAATGAGACTGTTTGGGATTTTGACCAAATATTTAAGACATTAATGGATAGACTCAATTTTGAGATGAGCGACATTCAACATAAGGAATGTTTCATTGCAGTATTGCTAACTCATATCATACTACCACTTATGAAATAGAAGATCGTGACATAGAGCAAGCTTCTGGAGATTGCAATGAAGTTGAAAGCTTCACCCGTTGGAGAAAATGTAGTCGGGATGAACCAGATTCAGATGTAGTTGGAAAAATTGATGCTCCATTTGCAAGATATTAATAAGGAAAAGGAACAACGTGAGGATTTATAGTGCACTTGATGTCGCGCAGACAGACATAGCAAGGATAATTGCTTAGATTTCCAAAACTACCTATTGTCAGGGGTTCCCAACCCATTGAGTTGTGGCAGTGTATTATGGTGCCGCATTTGTCAAGCATATGGGCATTGACATGAGGAGTGCAGATATATGCAGAATATGGTGATGAAGATGATGAACCTATACTACACATTTTGTCAGTTTGTCAGGAATGAAGATAAATATTGTCACGCATATGACCTACTACAGGAAAGAACATATGAATCATACTATGTGAAGGGAGAGGATCATTAGGAGGTACAAAAGTTGCAGCCGTAGGTGGTGTAGCCACCACCTCAACCTCAGTTCGTACTGCAACAACAACCACACATGTAGTTTGTATTGCAACAACTTCAACAACAGTTTGATCCACAACTGCAGTATAACCCAATGCAAATGGCTCCACAAAATCCACAATACGTTCAGTCAGTGCAATATGTTCATCACTAGTCGAATCCACTACAACAACAATTTTCTCACCCACAGTACCAACAATAAGGAGGATCCCGAGGAGGCTTTGGTTGAGGAGGAGGATGAGGTCGCGGACTTATCCATTGTTATAATTGTGGTGTACTGGGGAATTATCAAAGAGATTGTACCGCTATTGATCACATTGTTGAAAGCTGTCCATAACTGATCATGAGGTGGAAGGCCAGAAATGTTCTGTAGTTGCAGAATCAGAATCAGTTACATAATCAGAATCAGTTGCATAACTAGAATCAAGGGAAGAACCAGAACTAATTGTAGAATCAAAACCAAAACCAAATTCCAATTCAGAACCAGAATAAAAATCAAACCGTGAATTAACCTGTGAATCCACCGCTGAACCAGAACCAAGGACTGATGGTTACGACGATCTCAACGGAGCCCGAAACACAAGAAGTTGTAGTCACTGTTGTCACTCGTGGAGGTGCGACAATTGGAGAAGATAGTCCAATTCCACAAGTCCAATTAGCTAGAAAGAAGAAAGTAAAATTTGATTTCAACGTGGAGAAAGATACATTCTTTGAAGCATGGGAGGAGATACACAGAAACTCAGGTAAGTTACATGTTTATGAAATGGAAACTACTTTTGATTCCACTTTGGAGGTAGGACCATCGCGATATCATGGCACCTTGGAACACTTCTTTGACAGTTTCTTGTCGCTGGCAAGGGATCTCGATGTTATTACTAAGACTGAGAATTTGTTACATCGACTGGATAAGGGGTGGAAGGATTCTGTAGTGAACTCTTTTCATAAGAAAAAGACAGGAAAAGAGATATGCATAAACATTCAAATTGGGGACTATGAGGTACATTCAGTCATCCTGGATCTAGGATCAGATGTTCATATTCTGACAAGATAGACATGGCAAAAGATGGGGAGCCCAATGCTGAGTTGGTATCCTGTCCAACTACGACTAGATAACCAGGCTAGAGTAACTCCGATTAGGTGAGTTCCACACCTTACTATAGAAGTTGAAGGAATGAAGACCTACACCGATTTCGACGTGATTGAAGTTGTTGATGGTGGAGGCTCCTATTCTGTGTTGCTAGGGATTGGATGGGAAAACGATAGTATTACAGTGATCAATTTTAAGAAGCACGTGATAACATTTGAGAATCAAGACATCAGAGTGATTAATTCGATGGATCGAAACGAAGGGAGAAGGTATATTGAGTTGGTAAAAGATGAAGTTTTCAGAGTATGGGATCATGCATATAACATTTCAGAAGATTACGTCCATCCAACTGCTGATGGGGAACTCAGTTGGCGTAGTGCTAGCTTTGCATCTTCTAATTCTGAGGATGCCTTAGAGAACTAGCATAACCACTTGCATGAGGTGTATCTCAAGAAGGGTGGATTTATTACGCAGTCATTATGTCGTGTCACAACTGAGACTATTGAATTACCAATCTATGAAGGAATTCCTGAGTTATCTGAGTTTCTTGTTGAATTTGAAGACAAGGTGTCAAACTTGCAATGGTTGCTGGCATTGGAAGAAGCGCAGAAGGATACTCTAGCACTCTGGTGGGAAACCCATAAGAAGTTGATCATTGGAGGGTTGTAATGTTAAATATTGATGATAGTTCACTTTGGATATGTAGAGGTGTACCATGCTGGAAGGTACAATGGGTGAAACAGTCTTGGTGATCATCTGATTGAGTGTCAGACCTTGTGGGCATCATGACCAAAGGATGAGTGGGTCCATTCCTTTTTCCACACATTGGATGAAATGCCGCGATCTTGGTATGTATCAATTGAGTCACGTAGAGAGATAAATACCCGGGAGGAGTTAACGATTTTCTTCAACCACACCTTCAGTTTCGTAGATACCAATCCAGATGTTCATAATGTGTTGTAGCTCATCAATGATGTTGTTCTAAAGGTAGCGGTCACATATCTAGTGGATCCGCATGCACATTGTCACATGCAGTCGATGATGGAATGTTATAATGTGTCAGGAGAGCCAGATGATGATGAAGATCATCGAAATATCAATATTCCGGAACAAAAGGGAGTCAAGATGTCGTAGCACTGGATGTGGCGACGGATCCAATGAATCAACCATTGAAGATCAAGAAGGTCAACATTGGGATGGAGGAGAACCAAAAGTTTGAAAATGCAGGGGACTACTGGTATGAAGAAACGATGGCTAAGATCATAGACTTGTTGCATGAATTCCAATATTTGTTCCCTACAAAGTTTTCTAAGATGAAGGGGATACTGGGGGATTTAGGGGAGATGAATATTCCATTGAATCCAGAAGCAAAACCAGTAAGGAAGCAACCGTATCGCTTGAATCCGTGATATAAAAAGAGAGTAAAATCTTATCTTGATAGGATGCTGGATGGTGGAATAGTTGAGTCGGTTGAAGAATCAAAATGGGTTAGTCCGATGGTGGTCCAGGACAAAAAGATAGGTGAGTTTCATATATGTGTAGACCTAAAAAAATTGAATGATGCATGTATGCATGATCCATTTTCGACACCATTCACTTATGAAGTTTTAGGAGGAGTAGGCTGTGAAGAAATGTATTTATTCATAGATGGGTTTTCTGGCTATCACTAGATCAGGATCGCAAAAGAGGATCATCACAAAACAACATTTGTTATTGAATGGGGTTGTTTTTGTACACTATGATGCCTTTTGGGTTGAAGAATTCCCCTGCGATATTTTCTCGTGTTGTTTTCGCTGCATTTAAATATTTTATTCAAAATTTCTTGCAATTTTATATGGATGACTGGGAAGTTTATGGACTGATCAGAGACCATCTGGAAAACTTGTGACTGATGCTGGAAAGATGTCGACAACATCAGATCGTGCTGAATTCAAAGAAGTGTATTTTCTATGCACCCTTTGGGATGTTGTTGGGTCACATCATTTGCAAGCAAGGACTGTTGGTTGACCTTGCGAAGATTGCGCTAATTTTGAGCTTGTTTCCACCTACGAATGTGAAGATTCTTAGAGCGACGTTGGGGAAAACAGGGTATTATCACAAGTTCATACGAGGTTATGCTGTGATCACAGAACCGATGGAAAACTTGTTGAAGAAGGACACTATATTTATACGGAGTTAAGAGTCTCAAGATAGTTTTGATATGCTAAAGGCCAAAATGGCTTCTGCACCAATACTAGTACTTTTTGACTGGAACAAGGAGTTCCATGTTCACATGGATGCATCGTCTGTTGCACTAGGAGTGGTGCTCACACAACTGGGAGAAGGAGATCTAGATCACCTGATTTCTTTAACGAGTCAGAATCTGTATTCTATAGAGAAAAACTATACCACCACAGAAAGGGAAGGTTTGGCAATGGTATATGTGCTACAAAAGTTTAGGCATTACCAATTGGGCGGTCATTTCAAGATGTTTACAGACCATTTGACTTTGAAGTGCCTAGTCAATAAACCTGTGTTGAGGGGAAGATATGCCATTGGCTAATTCTCTTTTAGGAGTTTGATTTTGAGATAATTGTGAAGCCAGGTCACTTGAATGCTGACCCTGATCATTAATCCCGAATTGAGACAGATGAAGAACCAACAAACATTGATGATGGATTTCTAGATGCGCAGTTGTTCAAAATCGACATGGTTGATGGTTACTATGATCAAATCATTCAGTTTTTGGCGATGGGAACCACACCGGAGGACATTAATACAATTCAGAAGAAGCATTTGGGGGTTAAGGCCTCGTATTTCTAGTTGATCGCTGTACAACTATATAAACTAGGGATAGTTGAGATTTTGTGGCGACGTGTCCTACCACATGAACAAGGGAATATTTTGGCAGAGCCCCATGTGGGAGTTGTAGGTGGACATTATGGAGGATGAGCTATTGCAAGGAAGGTGCTTTGAGAAGGGATTTGGTGTCCCACCCATCATACTGATGTGATAGATTATGCGCAAACCTACAATGTTTGTCAACGAACTGGAAAGCCATCAAGGAGGGATGATATGCCACTATTACCTTAGGTGACATTGCATCCATTTGATAAATGGGTAGTGGAATTTGCGGGACAAATCAACCCACCTAGAAAGTGAACTGGTGCACGGTATATCATTAGAGTGACAAACTATTTGACAACATGGGTGAAGGCCACACCGGTCTTGGATTGCACCACTGCGAAAACAATGAGGTTCTTATTTTACAACATTGTGATGTAGTTTGGATGTCCAAGGATATTGATGAGTGACCAGGGGAGTCACTTCATCAATCACACAGTCAGTGCATTGATAGAGGAGCTTCAGATACAACATAATAAGAGTACCTAGTATCATCCTCAAGCGAACGAGACTATGGAGGCATTCAACAAAGTATTGTAGCATGCACTTACAAAGGTATGCAACACAAACCATGATGACTTCAATTTGAATATTCCAGCAGTATTATGGGAATATCGCACCACTTGCAAGAGATTGACTAGACATACACCATTCAAATTGGTGTATGGGAAAGAGGCAGTGATTCCTATGGAGTACATTGTTATGAGTTTGTACATTTCAACATCAATGAGCATGGATGATGAAGCAGCACTGGAAGAACGATTATACTAGTTAGTTCAGCTTGAGGAAGACCTCTTTGTTGGGATTTTTCGCCAGTGCATCGAGAAGGATCGACAAAAGGATTGGAATGATCACCATATAAATAACAAATAGTTTCATCAAGGATACTTGGTGTTGTTGTACGATAGCAAGTTCATGAATCATCTAGGTAAGTTACAGATGCATTGGCTAGGTCCATATCTTGTTAATTCCATTACTTCGGGAGGGGCAGTTCAACTGCAGCAGTTAGATGGTGCGATGCTACCAAAGATAGGGAATGGTAGTAGGATGAATCCCTATAGAATGGGCCTAGAATTGTGCAATGCTTGAGGCAGCGTGCAATGAAAAAAAAATAGGTAGGATGGAGAGATGGAAGGATGACGCACCAGAAGGAAGTGTGCGCAAGTAGGGGAGTTAGTAGCATAGTTAGGATGGTTTGTGGCAACAGCCATAGGGTTGGGACATAGTCAAATCAACAATATTTTGAGACAATTAAGGTAGTTAACCGACGATGCTTGTTGAAGCAACGTGTATTGACGGTGGATCCAACCATTGAATTGACAAGATCAACGATGGATTCAGGTAGTTAATGCATGATTTGGTTATGGTGAGGTAAAGCAGATTGTGTTGATTTGGTCATGATGGGTATGGGATCGCCTTGATGCTATAAAAAGGGGCTCGATGCGGTCAAAAGACACCATTTTGTAATATTGAGCAGAGTTATAGAGTTGCAAATCAAAATCAGAGTGAGTTGAGTTAGTTTCTGAGAGAAGGGAGGGTGCACGAATTTTCATTGTGGGGCACTGGTGTGGGCATATAGAGTGAACCAATCAAGATGGATATTTCAAGTGAACGAGACTCACCAGTCAGACTGGTAACTATTGAGGAGGAAATCACAAGCATTTCGATCGGATCATCATCAGTGCCGAAGAAGAAGAGGAAGGGATAAAATCCTAGCTCTCTGACACTGAAGAAGAGGAAGACTAGAATGTCTGAGAGGGATGTAGAGGAAGCTACAGAGACGAATCCATTGAGATCAGGATTCATGGAGTCAGTAGATTGTGCAAGGGTTTCTGCTGAGGATATACCTAGGTATATACCACCCTCTTGGCCTGGTGTGCAGCCCAGGAAGCTCACAAAGAATCAGAAGTACCAAGTGAAGATGCTGGCGATACCACTTGGGATGGTATGCACTATAGACATCTTTCCTTCATGGATGTAGATGAAGTATTATGACCGTGACTTGCTCGCAGTAGAAAATGTTACAAAGGACCCATATGTGTTGATGGTAGTAGTAGGAGGCGGCCCAATATAACACATTCCATAGGATTGGGCGAGCGAGCTGAATAAGGAGGTATTGTTGGGGTTTATTAACATGCTGCATTTTGGGCGATTAAATGAGGAGAATTCTTGTGTAAAGCAGCTTTTGGCCTATTTTCATGGAGGGATTTTATGGCTAGATACACCAGTTGAAATCATAGTGGACTTGATTTCAGACATCATGGGTCTGCCTAAATATGGGCCAAACCCTCGGAGTATTTTAAAGGCAAGGATAACGACAAGAAGCTTGCAACGAGGTTGAAGAAGCGCTATGGGTTAGAGCATGATAGGTGGGCTTACCACACCGATAGTATCAATGACCAGGCGATGTGTATCGACGCAAGTATTTTGGCGAGCAAAGTGGTCAGGAAGAACCGCCCCATACAATGTAACTCGGGGTGATTTCATCGCAGAGCAATGTGCAGAGGGGGTACAAATGAACCAGTCGCTCTTTTTGATGAACCAGTTGGTAGAGGACGTGGTGGCAGTATAGGTGGGAGAGCGTCCATTTACATACAGTTGGTTGTTGATCTTGATCACACTCATGGCTTAGATAGAACCATTCAACTATCAATGCATGGAAGTAGAAGCAATGGAAGTATGTAAGGGTGCACGTTACCAAAATATCTGGTGGGTAAAGGAACCTAAAATACTGGAGGACTTTGCGATCCAATTTGGGTCTATTGGGAAGTGTTGCAGATGGTTGTTGTGAAAGTTCCCCAGTTACCTGAGGAAGCTACAATAAAGTATCAAAGGATCATTTAGTTTTCAATTGGCCCACACGCCATTCACGTATAAGCGTGATGTGACAAGAGACCAACAATGGTTTCCAAAACCTTACAAGTTTCTTGATGAGAATTGGAGGCGACTGTTAATGATTGGTCTATGGCATGGAGATAACCGATTAGTTTGGAGGAAGTATTGAGAAGACCCCCATAAGATGCACATGTTGATCCTGTGCATAAGGATGACCAGCAGAGTCACCATGAAATCGATACAGAATTGATAGAGACACCCACTGACCCTGGTGCTGAGCGCGCATTTGACGAGTCCAGGAAGAACAAACATATGAACATGGTGCGAATGGTAGCACTACACCAAGGATGGAAGTGTAGTTGAATCAGCTTGTTAAGGCGGTTACAGATGGAACAGACGTGACAACAGAAGAAATGAAGAAATCCACACATGAGGGATTTGCAAAGGTAAGAAAAAAATATTAATTCTTCATATGATGTTGTTTTGAATAGAGCGCAAGAAGGAGCGATAGTGCAGGACTTTGGCTCAATCAGCATTGGGACACAGGTTCAAAATGTTTAAATTCCCCAAACTGTGATTGAGACTAGCAATGAGGATTTGAACGGCTTGCTGCAATAGTTGCAGGACCTGTCTATTGACATCAACATGCTATCCATGCAGATGTTGGTGCACGTGCAAAGAGTCGCCAACCAAGAGTTGGCTAACAGAGAGAGAAACATCAATGGTTAGTTGTTTTGATTGTAGAAGGAGGAAGCGAAAGTGCAAAAAGATCTTGAAGAATTGAAGAAGGCACAAGAGGAGTTGAGGGTGAAAAGTGTCACAAAGATTACAGAGCTAAAAAAGGAGAAAGACCAACTAGTAGTCGAGAAGGCCCAAATCTTGGATCATAGTGTGTAGTTGCAAGAGGCAGTTTTGGAGGCCTGTCAGTATGTCTATGAGAGAACTATGGAACTAGATGCAATAGAAAAAAAATGGCTTGGATCAGTCATCACAAAGTTGTAGCAAGAAAATGCAGATATGAATGCTTTGGTGCATCAAGACACACCACTTAAACAAGTTGCTTAGAGGAAGAGTGCCATAGAGGATGTGGCGACACAGCTAGAAGAGATGGAATAGGTAGTGGAAAAGTTCACTGATGGGACGATGCAATTTTGGGGCAACGTTTTCTAGGATGAGAAATTAGTGCAACTGACCAAGAAGTTGCAGGAGGCAGAGGGGCAATTGGAAAAATTAAATACAACATTGAGAACAATGCCACTAGTTATTCAGATTATAAAGTCTGAAGAGCTAATAGAGTTGCAACAGTGTGTTGGAAAGGCTTAGGAGCAACAAGGGAAGTGTAATGAGCAGTTAGATGACTTCCAAGATATTGGAGCACAACTTTCTGTTAAGGTATTTTTTGTGCTAACAGCCATGCATGAATGCAAGAAGGAGGTTGCTGAGAAGATGGGGGAGCACCCATTGAAGCACGATTTGACAGGGAGTCAGTAGGTTTTCGAGAAATTTAAATATGTTGGTTTATTGTTCAATACTGAGAGGGGGGGGGGTGTGAATCAATATTGTTATCTTTTTACTTAATTTAACCACTTATTAAATTTAACATTAAAACACATAACAACAAGAATACACAGAACACAATTTTAACGTGGAAGCCCAATAGGTTAAACCACCAATACATGCTATTATTGCAAAATTGTTATTTACAAATAGTTTTTCTTACTATTACATATAAGGATGGTATTACACCTTGTTTACCAATACCAATTGGAAGGAGGCTATGACCCCCTATTTTATCATTTATGACTGAAAGGATGCTACAACACCCTATTTACCAATGCCAATTGGAAGGAGGCTACAACCCCCTGGTTTATCAGCTGCTACTGAAAGGATGCTACAATACCCTATTTTGTCAGCAACGACTGACAGGATGCTCCTAGACCCTATTTACCAGCTTCTGCTGGAAGGAGGAAACAACCCCCTGCAGGCTTATTTCTTGCCCTAGCTCCACCCTGCCACCATAATATTTTTCTCACAATTTCTCTCCCACTAAATTCTGTAACACCCACTAGTCTATAATTATAATCATGCAATTCAAACTGCATGGGCATATTCCTTCTTACTCAGGCCGCAACTTAAATACCTCTCATTGTTTAAGCTTCTTTCAACAATCGCATCTCTTCAAACTGAACAAACACACCTTTCACTATTGTGTCATTTCATATCTAAGATCACACCTTTCAGAATGTCCTGTCACATTCTTCCATTGATCCTTCATCTCAGAGATCATTTCCACAGCTTGGAAACCATTTACGCACCTCTATCCAATGTTTGCAGGTGCTTCCACACTACCCATCTTCTTTCTGCAATATCATCTTCCAATTTTAATCAGATCCATTGATCCTATTTCTAGGTCTCTCTGGACCATTGATCCTATTTCTAAGTCTCTTTGGACCATTGATCCTATTTCTAAGTCTCTCTGGACCATTGATCTAATGCATAGATTCCCTCCTTGAAATTGTATTTCCTCACCACGGTTTCCTCATCAATGATTCCCCACCGTTGATCTTCGTCAAGCGTTTTCCTGACCGTCGATCTTCTATTTTGTGGATTGTGGGATGCGAGAACTCAACTCTTCAAAACTTCAAATTTTTGCTTTCTACAATCATCTTTTCACAGCACCGATTCTACACCATTAATCTCCTGTGTGTTCTTCCTTGACCGTCGATATCCAGATTGCAGGATGAGGGATGTCGACTGTCCACTTTTTCCTTTATGCAAACTCCTTTCCGCAAGATTCTTTCCACAATTTTCCTTCTGCACCGTTAATCTATTTTAGAGTAACTAATTTCAGTCGTTCGATATTTCCAGATTGCGGGATATAAGATGCGGGATGTGGAAACGTAACATTTCGACTTTCCACAAGTTCCTTTTCGTGATTTTTCTTCCGCACTGTTGATCTTTGCAGAATATTTCCTAACCGTTGAACTTGTGGATTGTGGGATGTGAGATACAAAATCACACTTTCCTATGTTGGACTTCTACAATTTCCTTCCGCAACTTTGTTTCCGCATTTTCATGGACCGTTGATTTCCTTGCAGATTTATCCCTGACCATCCATATTGATCTTTTACGGAATTTCATCCTTCGCCTATCTTTTAAGAAATTGATCCTTAATCGTCGGATGTCGTGCGAGATCAATTCACACTTTTTGATCTTGATTTTTTTTCAAAATATTTATCCTTCCCACCTAATTTATGTAAACTTGATCTTCACTGTCAGATCTAGTGCGGGTCGCTCCCTGACCGTCCATTCTAGAACTAATGCGAATCTACGTTCTCTCTTTGCGGATTATACAAAAAATAATCCTCATTGATCGGATCTCATGTCGTTGACTATGCCACATCATCATCATGCCATGTCATTACTACCTTTGTCTATGCCACCTCATCATCATGCCATGTCATCACTACCTTCGTCTATGCCACCCCATCATGCTGCATTAACTTTGCGATGGTATCTTTTGCTTATCCTTTGTACTTCATAAGCAAATTTTCCATCACTACCTTAGTCTTTCATCATCATTAGGACACCATTATATTCCATGTCATCATATGTGTCATTCCACATCCTCAACTATGCCATGCGATGCCATCATATGTGTCATGCCTCATCCTCAACTATGCCATGCCATGCCATCACTACTTTAGTCTTTCACTGAGTTTGTCTTGCCATCATATCCACTGGTTATTCCTTTGTCATTCGTGAAAACCTTTGACATCAATGACAACTATATACTCAAATATTCCAACAATACCCCCCTTTGTCATTGATGGCAATCTCTAAACATTCTTCCCCTTTGACAACAATGACAAACGACAACCTATTATGCCAATGCTGCACCTATTTTGATATAGAATTTCTTGTTTTTATGCTTTCTGACAACTCCTCCTATCATCGTATCTCCCTTTTAACTGAAATTGGTTAAATAAATAATGTATTATCATTTAACTTAACATTCCCTGTTCTTTAATGATAGCTTAGCTGATAGATCCATGGACTCCCCTTGTCACTGTACTTCTTTTCCTTTGTCAACATATTTGTGACAGAGTTTACACTTGACATTTTTTTAACACTCTTCCATTTTTTGGTCTAGGATACTTGTTTTTTTTTTAAAACTCTGTTCCTTCTACCATATCTAATGATCTATCCTACTTGTATGTTAACAAGCTTCTGATTTTACCAGAATTCCTTAAGCTTATGCATTTAGATCTTCATAAAAAAACCTAGCATATACTGTTGTATTATTTTGTATTTTAGATCTATATTATCAACTGTCCAGAGACCCATAAATTCATATCCTCAACACAGATATTACTCCAGTTTACTACATAGTTTCTCTAGTATTACTATCTCAGACATAAAGACTCATAACCTCAACCTTTTTCCTTTGTCAATGTTGAACTCATCTTGCTACCTTACCAATAGACTAGATTTTTATTTTTAGAATTGAGTTTTATCCTGTCAACAATTTATGTGTCATGACCTGAAATACTAAGTGAACATAATCATCTTTATCTTCTAATTGATTGCAGACATCATGGTCTTCATCACTCTCACATTTTCTTGTTCTCACGTTACTTCATACTTTCTCTTATGTCATCCATAAACCAACCTTGATCACCTATCATCTTTGAATAATATAGCTTTTAGTATTACTTCAACATTAGACACCAATTGAATTTTTTTTTTCTAGATACCAATTCAAATTTTCTGACTTTAACTCCCCCTGAGTATAAGATCCGTTCTAATGTTATTTTCAGGGTTTCCTTTTTTTTAAATCATGAGAGAAATTTTTAGAAAAGGATCCTAGAGTCATCACTACATCCTTCTTCATCACCTTCATCTTTATCAGTATATTCTTCTACATCACTAAGTAGATTTCCCTCATGATGAGTGTCATTTTTATCTATGACCTCATTATTCTCAACATCAACTATAGAGACTTCATTAATGACTGAATGTTGTGTTTCTTCTGAAGCTTCTAATTCTTTCAACCACACCTTTTCAGGAGGTGTACTATTTGCTTGTCCTTCACCATGCTCTGCGTTGGTGTCCTATTTCCTTTTCATCCTTGATTTTCTCCTTTGACTCTGCAGTCAGCCATCTTGTAACCAAACTTGATAGCAATGACAATAACCATGAAATTTTTCTTTATCCACAGGAGGTCTTTGGTCTCTTTGTTTCCTAGCAACCATTTTCTTCCACTGTCTCTGAACTTCTACTGGAGCATCACATTTTAGTTTACAATTTCTAGCCAAGTGTCCAAATTTATTACATTTGTAACACTCTATATCAAATGTTTGGAGAAGTCCAAACTAGTTATGATTCCTTACCTTTGACTTTTTAATTGCAACCTTTTTGTACTCATGAACTTTTTCATAAGCCTTTAATTTCCGGGTTTTATGACCAAAGTTATTACAGGAATAACAATGACCCAAAAATATTTTCTAATTTCTATTTATTACTTGTCTCTTGGGCTCCTCATGAGTTTTTTTTTTTGTCATGAAAGGATAAACCATGTTCTTTTCACTTTTCCTTTTTAACATGACTCTTCATTACTTCAACATAGCTCTTTGTACTTCCTCTCTGATTAGTGAGTGGGGAACTCTATGTCATTTTATCTTTAATAGACACCAAACCAGACCTATCACTTGATGGTATTTGGCTACTCAGAACGTCATCTAGAATCCTTGAGCTGTTCTCAAACTTTGATTTAATGGATTTTTCATCAACTCCTTCTCTAAGTCAAGCAATTTCTTTCTCAAGTTTTTCAGAATCTTGAATTATCTTCTTGAGAAGAATTATTAGATCTTCCTCACTCTTCTGAGCCTCTTGAAGTTGGTTTCTTAAATCAGTAATAATTTGATTTGTCTCTTCTTGGTATTTAGACAGTATCTCTTTCAAAACTTTGTTTCTTTTCCTACATCTTTCAATTTAATCTACAACAGCCATGTATTTAGCTTCTATGTCCACTTCTGATTCCTCATTCGAGTTTGTTTTTCCTAAAAACAAGATTTCATTATCTTCAATCATTTCCTCATCTTCACTTTCTTCTTTGGAATAAAAGTTTTTCTTTTTCTCTTTATACTTCTTTCTACCCTTATGACAACATGATTCTTCATGGTAACTCTCCTCTTGTTTTGGGAAAGAACACTTATGGGAAAAATGTCCAATCCTTCCACACTTAAAAAATATCAAGGGTAGTTTACTTATGTATTTCCCAGTTCCTTTATTAAGTCTACTTACAAAGAGGGATTCCTCATCATCTATATTTTCTAATTGATTTTTGGAAGTGACTTTAAACATTGCTTCTTTCTTCGAGTTTTTATCCTGTCCAGTTCTCATCTCATAAGCAGTGAGAATTCCATGCAACTCATCTACTGCCACCTTTTTAAGGTCATCCCGTTCCTCTAGGGTGGAAACCTTTGAGCCATATCTCATTGGTAGTGTTCTTAGTATCTTGCTTACCACTTCTTTTTCTTTCAATTTTCCTCCAAGACCTCTAATAACATTAACCACCTCATCTACACGAAGAAGGTATTCCCCAATATTCTCTTTTTCTCTCATTTTGAGGCTTTCAAATTGACCTTTATATGTCTATAGTTTGGATTCTTTGACCTTAGATGCTCCTTCATAGATAATCTTCAATTTATCCCAGGCTTGTTTGGTAGATGTGAATTGCGCAACCTTAGTAAACAAAGTGTTTGTTAATCCACTCAAGATTGCATTTAGGGCTTTGGAATTTCCTTCATATTCACCTAGTTCAACTGGGTCTATAGGGTACTGGTTTCATATGTTAAGCTCCTTTTCTGTTGCTGCCTAAACCTTCCATCTCAGGGACATCATATGAAACCTCATTCTTACACTCCAGTATGCATAGTTTTCTCCTCTAAATAGTGGAGGTCTGTTAGTGGCCAATCCTTCTTGTTGATCCATAGTGGTTTTATAAAGGATATACCTTCCAGTGGTTAAACTATGCCGAAGGAACCCACTCTGATACCAATTGTTGGTTTGTTGGTCGATACTGAGAGGAGAGGGTTGAATCGGTATTGTTATCTTTTTACTTAATTTAACCACTTATTAAATTTAACATTAAAACACATAACAACAAGAATACACAGAACACAATTTTAACATGGAAGCCCAATAGGGTAAACCACAAATACATCCTATTACTTCAAAATTATTATTTACAAATAGTTTTGCATGCTACTACAAACAAGGATGGTATTACACCCTATTTACCAATACCAATTGGAAAGATGCTATGACCCCCTGGTTTATCAGCTACGACTGAAAGGATGCTACAACACCCTATTTACCAATGCCAATTGGAAGGATGCTATGATCCCCTAGTTTATTAGATGCTACTAAAAGGATTCTATGAAACTATGTTTTTTCAGCTACGACTGACAAGATTCTCCTACACCCTATTTACCAGCTTCTGCTAGAAGGAGGCAATAACCCCCCGTAGGCTTGTTGCCTTCCCTAGCTCCACTCTGCCACCCTAACATGTTTCTCACGTTTTCTCTCCCTCTGAATTTTGTAACACACACTGGTCTCTGATTCTATTCATGCAGTTCGAATTGTAGAGACATATTTCTTCTTACTGAGGCCACTACTTAAATACCTCTCAGCATTTACGCTTCTTTCAATAGTCACGTCTCTTTAAATTGAACAAACACACATGTCACTGTTGCGCCCTTTTAGATCTAAATATCACACCTTTCAAAATGTTCTATCACTTTCTTCCATTGATCCTTCATCTTAGAGATCGTTTCCACAGCTTGGAAACCATTTTCGTACCTCTGTCCAACATTTGCAGGTACTTCCACGGGGTCTTCACTTAGTTAAACCATGCCATAGCACATTCGTTCATGGTATATGAAACAATACCTCTATTTTAAAAAAATATTGGAAAATACCTCCCAAAATAATGTTTTTAACCCCCTCCCAATATTCCTTCCCAATTTAGAAAAGCCCCTATTTTCACTATATATTGCATGTACCCATTTTTTCATTTACATTTTTAATACCCCTTTATATTTCTACCTAGTATATTGACATGATACCCCACATGCATTCTACAATGCACCTTGCTTCTTTCGATGTATATTGTGGATGCACATTACTTCACCCACAATGATCAACACCACAGAGATCACATTCATTTCCTAAATTAACACTAGTTTGTCATTTTTTTCTAGGTGCTTGCACAAGATCAAAGCTTAAGGCAACAACATAGAATGTGAACAAGTTCAAATCAAAGTGCTAGCTAGGGATAACGAGTGTATGATCTCTAAAAGGATTAACATTGATAGTGTGTTAACTGCACATATACAACAAATACATTTTTTTTCCAGGTTCCTGAAAAAATCAGGGCTTAAGACGAAAAACATACAACATTGTATTTAAAATTTTGTAACATTGCATATAGAGTGCACCCCTATCAGGACATTATCCAATGGTCACATACTCTTCATGTCTCACATAAATAATCCAAAGTTTTCATAGCATTACCTTTAAATTATTTATAGAAGTGAGGATGGCATGATCCATAAAGCACATCCATGATGCAATGGGATGATTGCAAAGTTACTTTTTTGACCACCCTACTTAGTTGCTTGTTGATTACTATAATTCATATAATTAAAGAGAAACTAACTATATGTAGTTACAACATTACTTTCAAGGAGTAAGTTGTATGCTAAACTTTTAGGCATCAATTAAGTTGCATAAGCAAAAGCAGCATTTAGTCTACTTATCGAACAATCTATATGCCATCTAAGGAAATGCATGAAATTCACTAATATATATAAGAACATAGAAGACAACTAAGAAACCCACTAAATCATACACATATATTTCTTCTCAAATCCAGTGTGAACCCAAGTAATGCGAGGCACATGCAAATTGCACATATAAGATTAAGGGATAAAGGGAAGAGAGAAAACTGTGGCTTTTCTGTGTATTCTTATAGGTGGTATTAAATCCACCTTCCAGCAAATTATGATTTTCATAGGATGAAAGGGGAGAAGCAACTAAAGAACAACAAGATAATAGTCAAGCTTTTACTGACAGTAATTAGTTTCCTTGTGATTCTAATATATTTGATCATAAATGCATGAAGCCAGAGGACACATTCAAAACAAGCATTCACCATTTGTGTCCAAGTGTTATTTAAAATGCATGATCCTTATCAAGAAGTATTCATTAAGGGAATGACAAGTATCATGCAATTTTGAACAATAATTGTAAGGTCTTAACAGGCATGTCAAATTGCAAAATTTGGAACACATTTACCTTTTAAAAATGGCTAAAGCCTGAGTAAGGTGTTACTTAACAGTCAACAGTTGATGTCAAGGGAATTATGCCCAATTGATTGAAGACCTGTGACTGAACATAGGAATTCTTCATGATAAAATTTGTAGGATCCTTTTTGTTTAGAACTTGCCACAGTACATACTTGGCACATGTTTTCAATGTCTAGTCAAAACCCCTCTGCAACCTTGTAGGGACCACATTTATTACTCCAGAATAGAATCTATACTCTTTCCATGAACTTCAAATGATCTAAGGTCCCCAGAGATATAGTCCTGATGTTATTTCTACTATTTCCTTATGGCTTAATGAAAGATAACATGAGGCAGGGAAACCAAAGCAACAATTATCCTTATAGTGGGAGTAATTTCATTGTAAAATTCTATGTTTCCTATTACTAGCTTCGTATTTTCATCTGTATGTTCATTGGTTCTGATTGCTAGTATGAGGCTAACTCTTCAATTAGTGACCAATTTTAGATTTAAACAATGTATAAGTCTATCTCAAGTCTGCTCACTTATAACTATTTTAGATTTGGATATTTGGAAATTGAAATAATATGAAACGATCTATATAAACAAAGAAAAAACCTAAAGGACAAGAGTTAATTGAAACTTGAGTTAGTTCATGTGTTAGGATTTGGGTTAGTGCCCACTGTTTAGTTTCGGTTGGAATACTATTTTCAATTTCATTTTAAATATTTGAAGGCACATTATTTTTTTCTAAAGGAAGGACCGTTGCCGATGGTTAGGATGCACCCATAAGTGATTAGAATTTGTTAAGAAGAGCAGTCCCCCAACTTCCTTGGAGACTGTTCAGCATCCCCGGGACAATTGATGGATTTCGATGATGTCTCTCAACCATCCCTGGTGTAGGGAAACACATCCTATTTTTGGCAAGAATATCCACACAAAAAGAGGACGTTTCCTCCTACAAACCCATCCCATGGTGATGAGGAAACACAGGGTACATGTACGTATGGATGGAAGCCTAGAGATGGGTCCTTATGCTACCTAGAAGCAAACAAAATATATCATAGATAATTGCCACTAGATGATTATACAAATGATGTGACTCTTTTAGTTAGATGGATGCTTTGATAATAAGGAAGAAAATGTAGGATTGAATTGACATGATAGTACTTTAACATGCACATAGTACATACTAACATTCACAAACACCACAAATAGGTTGATTGGAAAACATAATAATTTATTTGAATAAGGATTCGATTACTTGGAATTGAGAAAAATCATCTCCTTAAGGTGCAGATTCTATTATATAGGATAATATACAGTTTCAATATAAAATTTTTAGTTAATGTGTAATCAAATTGCATTGCCAGTGAGTATCTTCCATCATAATTCTTAAGTAACAGCAAAGGAAATGTGCATAATAGTAGCAAAGCATAAAGCCAGAAAATCCACAGAAAGATTCAATATTGGGGACAAGAACAAATGTATACCATAAAAAAACATTCTTGTAAAACACTCTTCCAAAATCATGGTAAAAATGATGGTAAGAGAAAGATCCTCACTTTTTTAGTGGAAAGCGTTCAAATGGTCTAGTTGTTGGAATAGTCCCACACAAATCATTATTGGAGACATCCCTGCAAAAATCAAATAATAACAGAAATCATTAATATTTGGAGTAATTTACATTCAATTGTTCCATGTAAAGATAAAAAAACATAGACAATGTACAAGAAATAGAATTACGTGACTTCTAGGTTTGAAATTTTAGTAAGTTCCCTGGGAATTTGTCCAGTAAGGCAATTATTGTCAAGGCATCTGTTTATTTAGTAATGATCATATAACCATAAGCAAGCAATCATATGAGATGAACAGTGAAAGATAACTGGATGAATTCAATTTGTGATCTGAGACAATATCTCTAAATTATAATCCCAGTTTGGATGTTTCTATCATGACCATGTAGACATAACAGAAAGAAAACTCACAAAAATACAAGTGACTTTAAATTCCCCAATGATCGAGGAATTTCACCCGTAATGTTGTTGTTGTACAAGTCCATGCTTATAAGTCTCTTCATATTGCCAAACTCCTCTGAAATGCTTCCTGTAATATTATTTTTGTAGAGCTCATTGCCAAACAATGACAAAGTAAGATGAATTTCAATACTGATATGAAATGCAAATTCAAACTACTATATAACTATGATTATAGCATCTCTTTTTGCTTCCAAAGGTCAAAACTTAAAACCAACCCCTCAATAGCCATCTATACTTATACCTTTCAACAAATGCATGTCCTTCCCCACAAAGGGAAAAAGCATACCATGCAGATATGCTATGACTAAAGAAAAAGGTACCATGTTTGGATGCATGCTTAAGTTATGTATAAAAAAATAGAAAATATATAATGTTGAAAGTAAAATCCCTTTGTTGTAAGCCATTTTCTATGGACATGAACTAATCCTAGTATGAAGGCATACCATCACTCTTATTTATGTTTATGATCACCACTGTTTTACTATACTCATACAAACAGGAGAAGGATAACTGTCCTTACTTCCAAACAAGCACTATAATAATCGTGTCCTGGAGTGATAATTTAATAGTTATTCCAGAGTACTGATTTAAGTGGGATTTTTCTTAGACTAATTACGGAAATTGGTGGTTAGGGACAACATGTTCATATTGAAGCATAACAGTTCAATTTCCACAAATTTTAAATTACTTGCACACAAAACATAGGTTGTTATTCCATTGTAAAAAATTCCTGAAAATAGCAAACTGGATATTTCTTATGCTAGCAGGCTCAAAAAATGTTTGTGCTTACTTTTTTAAGGTGATCCTATGCAAAACAATGAAATTAAGAAAAAAATATCCTAATATAAATACTAGACAGGGACACAAATATGGGTTGGTAAAAGGGAAATATTTAAACCGTATACACATCCCCCTGTCTGTCTGCTTATCTAGCCAATACATGTGATTTGAAGATTTATCAGGAAAATCCTAACCAAGAAGACTGAAGTGAACCTAGAAAACAAATAAGCCTAGTATTCTTCCTGCTCCATCTTAAATACATGTTGCGTCACATGTAATTTTATTATGTTTCCATCACATGTAACAATAATACGTTTACAAAGAGAGTCTTCAAGGCCCTTGAAATCACACCTGAGGTAGAATTTAATGGGTTTTAAGTTTTAACAAAGTGATCCAGTTCACTGCTAATAATAAAAAAAGTATAAACATCAGAAACCACTAAATTATTCATATGTGTTACATTTGTAGCTTACATGAGAAGTTCAGATGCTGTTTGAAGATGGAAAATAGTTTTAGCATCTTTTGGTTGAGAAGAGTCTGGTTCCTTCCCTTTGACAAAATCAACATTACCAAGATGGAGAATAGATACTACTACACGAAATATTTGCTTCCTGCAGATCCAATCATTCAAACCATTACTTTCTATATTATGGAATGCATGGCATGATTATGCTGTTGTATATCATCAATTGCATTTAGGAACAGACTACTGTTGCTATGCACATAAATTTTCATAAAGTACAGATGACTCCATTTGCAATACCTATTCTTCTAGACTTATTCCAACTACATCCATGGCATTTCTTGTCTCGAGATACTCTCTAGCATCACCTACAGTTATCAGTTTATAACATTTAGTCTGGTTAAGATAATGAAATGTACTAGGATCTCCCAACTTGCATTTAGCAATATCCTGCAAATAAGGTGCCACATTGGTAATATTCATGAATAGGAGATTGCTAGCATGAAAGTGCTGCAGATTGCTATTGAAAAATTCAGAAAGAAAAAACTACTTTGAAATCATATTCCTCAATTTTGTTAGAATTCCCCTTGACATTTATTAGGCATGATGAAATGATGTACCTCCGGTGGTGCAACACAAAGCATGTAGAAACAATGATAATTTCTCTCCGGATCAGAGACCTAACAAACAAGATACCATTCTAGAAGGTAGGTCCTGACAACATCTCTTGGTATCTTTCCATTCTTTTCAAACTGGAGCTCAACGAATTTGCCAAAATGACTGCATCACAGATGATATTCCATCATATGAGAACACATAACTATGTGTTTCACTGTCATCCCCTAATCCATTCTGTTGAGGTTATTTCAATTCGCTAATTATAAATCAAAATAAATTATAGTTACGCCTCTGTGAGTCACCTGGAATTGTTGTTTTTGACAGTTTTTGTGTTACCAAAATCTTCAAGAACAGGATTTGACTGTAGACATAACCATGACACATTATTTTAGTAATACAATAACACGTACACCATAAGCTACAGAGAACCATTATTTACAAGATTATGTATCACAAATAATGCAACTGTCTCTTACTTTCAGAACTTTCTCTAATGTTCTTCCCTCTGTTCCTGATCGACCACCCATAAATGCAAGGTAACGTATAAGAATTTTCATTGTTTATGTTTTCCCCACTCCACTTTCTCCACTGACTAGGATTGAGTGGCTTTTCCCCTCGGTGACCATTGCCTTGTATATAAAAAATTAAACTTAATGTAAGGTTGACCTCTATAAGGGTGGTTCAGGATTAGGTTTCCCATTTCAAGGCATGTCCACATTTAGCTCTAGAACCTGTGTTGTGTATCATATTCATGTTTTGATTACTTACAGGTAGAAATACCCTATAACCAATAGGTCAAGCCCATTTTTTATTTTATGAAAAGAAAATGGTTTATCCATTTAAAATACTCTCTATGTGTATTTTTTCTAGCAAAATGAATGAATTCAAATACTACAAGATTCAGGATAGTACCTTTAACAAGCATATTCCATTGCAAAAAGATGAGGAATTAGCTCTCCAAAAGATGCACCCTTATATTATTCCATCATGTCGGTATTATACAAGTGTGTAAGTATTCTAAAAGGATTGACAACAATCAATATATTCCCTATGTATGTCTATCAATAAGATGATGTTCCACTAGACCATAATACCAATAAATAGTTCTAAAGTACCATTGGAGGAAAACAAGCAAGTACTTTTGAAAGCATGCATAAGACTAAATGTCACTTAGTAAAAAATAAGCACACTAATTTCTTAACTTGCATGAAATGAACTAATAATACTATCTCAAAGCATCATAGTAAGAGGGGCCCCTTACATAAATTTCATTAAGATTAAATCTAGCAAACAAATTTTTGTAGAACCCCTGGCTCATGCAAATAGGCAAGTCTGGAATGATATGTAAAAGATTAATAACTAGGATAATTTGAAAGAATAGTGGAGTTCTCTATATGCAATAGATACAAAACTACTAAGAAATTGATAAATATCTAAAAAGTTAAGAAAATTGTCAATGACAAGGCCTTCACTCATTTAATTTCTACATTCTCCAAATATTTTTTCTACAAAAAAAGCATTCATAACTTGAGATTTTGTGTGAAAACATCTCTGATTTCCTAGAATTGTCTCCCTTAAGAGTTTTGATTCCATTGAATAAAAAGGGTATTAACATAAAATGAATATGGAAATTTCTTGTTAAGGATCTTGCATAATTTGAATGAATTGATTGAATAATTATTATTCATAAAGCCTATTATCACCACTAATTTCCTTAATACATTGTTAGGGATGGAACCCATTTTATCTTTAACTAATTGTAAGGATCTAGGATTTTCTCACACCTTAGCTTCCTGGTCACAAAGGAGCTCCCTTCCCTGGCCCTCCCCAGGTTTTCTTTTCTTTTGGATAGGTGATGAGTCAGAGGAAATGTTGAAAATGCAAAAGATAAATCTAATCAAATGCATTATGAGACTTTTTCCAATAAACATGATATTAAGAGGCACATACATAGGCAGGAAAACTGGAAACTTACACATGGGATAGGTGAGAATAAGAAAAATCCTACTACATCCCTGATATCATCTGATAAGAAAGACATGAAGATGCTCAATTTAGTTCAGGTTGGGATTAAAAAGCACAGTTCATTATCAACATCTAAATCCGACAATATGAGGTCCAAACTAATGCTAAAGAAGCCTACAAGCCATTTTGAGGACAATTTGTGGTCTGATGTTGCTAGTGTAGTTCCTACAATCCATTTTGAGAACCATTTGAGGTCTGATGTTTCTGGTGTAGTATCTTTAATAACTGAGCTAGAGTTGAAGACAACAAAGAGAGACTTTAAAAGGTCATTAGAGAGTGAAAGCAATATTCATAATCATGAGATGCTATTTTGAATTTTTCTTCTTATCTTGAAGAAATTAGGATACAATCACCAGATACATGCATTATTCCATGAGTGAAAAGCAGTTTGGTCAAAAAAGGAAAAGCATGGAAAAATAAATTAGAGGTTCTTGATTAGTGCCTGAAAGTGAGTTCCTAGATCGTAGAAAATCAGTGACAGATAACATTGTCTGCAATTTTGAATCTTTTAAACATGGAAACACTGAAGAGAGCATTTAGGTTCCAAACTGTGAAAAAGAATTGAAGGGTGATATGTTTAGGAAGCTATGTCTAGATGTGTTGCATAGGCTACAACTGCTTTAGTGGAGCCAGTGGAAACTGGTGTGACTGGACATGATGATGCATACAAGATTTATGCAGATGAAAAATCTTATACTAAATGCTTTGATAATGACAAGAAGTCAGTTAAGGGAATTGGGGAATGTGTCAAATTAGACACATTGATCCATAAAGAAGAAACCAAAATAGGAGGTAGTAAGAAACCTGTGATGTCTTCAGATTCATATCAATCCTTTATAAGGTTTTCTTCAGAACCTACTAAATGGGTAGAGGAGAAGCAGATGGATCCATAGTTTGAAGATTCAATGTCATCTAAGCATATGGATAAATGGAATATTGGAGATAAGGATGAGAGGAGTGCACATGCTAAAATGTCTATTGAATCATTAGCTGATCCAAAAATGGAAGAACAAAAGCTACAGAGCATGACTACACCAGTTCTTCCTTCTCCAAAGAAGCAAGATGTTTCAAATTTAGCTTCAAGGAAAGTCAATTCAATCAACACACCTCCTATCAAGGCTTATGTTGCACAAAAGGGTGAGGCTGAGCAATATGAATATAATTCAAAGGGAATTAGGGTGAATAAATATTGTGCGACCCCAACAAAGAAAAATAGTAGAGGCGTTAAGAAAGATCATGGGTAGTTTGGCTCAGAGAAGTTTAACCAAGGGAAATTAGTTAAGCAATTGTCTGGTCGTAAGCATGAGTAAGATTCCCCTATAAAATATGGCGCTGAACCTTCATCAAAAAAGGTGACAGGTTCATTAAAATTTAAGGTGAAGATAAACGATAATGCAGCAATGAAATTGGATGGCATGTCACTATATACAGAGTTGCATTTAGAAAAAGAAAACAAGCTTAGACAAGTGTAAGTATTATATTATTTGTGTGACCATCCACATGAAATATTATTAGAGTGACATTCTTAAAAATATGGATTCTCAACAATCCAAGCCTAAAATTTAATTCACTTCTTTATTCAACAGAGTATGGAGATCACATACCTCAGATATTGTGGAACATATGTCCATGCATAGTGAACAGAGTCCTTGAAAGTATTCCTGCATGCTGAGACAATATATTTAATAACGTGCATATGCAACCACCAACTTTCTGCCTTACTAATAACTACACCTCTAGGTCATATTCAGATGTATCATATCCAAAAGGAAATCTAAGAACTGGAATACGTATTCTCATCCATATCCTATTTGTGTTATGGTAACTACAACTCAAAACCTACATAAGTTCCATATGGTAAACAAGTAATATCTGACATAAAAGGTAAAATAGCACTAATTCTTAGATGAGGGACATGAGAATTAGATGTGTCATTAAAGGAAATGAGAATTATAAAGTAATCTTCCTATACTTTTCAATAAAACCAATACTTTTCAATAAAACCAATACTTTTCAATAAAACCAAACAAGAATAAACAGGAAAGCCAAATAACAAAAATCGTAAAAACCAAGCATGGAATATGCTATGTACATGTCTCCAAAGTACTTGATGTTGAAATTTAAGGGTTAGAATATTTTTTAATTTAAGTAGTAAACTTTAATGCATGAACGTATAAAATCATATTCAGAACATTACTACTATAATATAATTTGAACTAAAATAAACAAACATATTTTTCATCTCTTTCAACTTAACGCTCCATTAATTGCTGCGTTAAAGTTGGTCCTCAAGAATAATCAAATTCCATGTACAGTAACAACAAGATAACATAATGTATAGTCCACACAAGTTTGAATGCATAATTTTCATCTCATTCAACATTAACACTACCGAAAGTCCACATTCGGGAGTTTTTAAGTTGAACGAGATGAAAGTTATGATTTAAACTTATCCTGTATGTGTCTTGTCTCATTCTTGTACATTATTTTAAGAAATTATACATTACAATTGTATCACAAATAAAACAAGAGGAAGGTAATACTCTAGAATATGTTGTTAAAGGGTCAAGGAATATAAAAAAATGGAAAACACAAAATACCTAGTGAGATTAATGCATGAACATATAAAATCATATTCAAAACAATATTTCTATAATAAAATTTGAACTCTAATAAACAAACATAATTTTCATCTCTTTCAACTTGACGGTCCATTATTCACTGCGTTAAATTTGGTCCTCGAGAATCATCAAATTCCATGTACATTAACAACATGATAAAATAATGTACAGTAGATATAAATAATAAATAATCATAACCAATATTTGAATCAACCATATACTCAGATTTTTCATATTTGATCTTGTCACTGAAGGGACAAGTCAATCTAGACAAACAATTTATGTACCTTGAGAGAGATTCAAAGAGGGTTAAAGCATGAGCATACTAACAACATACTAACCCAGACTTCTTAATCAACAAGCACATTCATACCCAATACAGTCATGTTGTCAAAGGACACACAGTCATGCTGGGTAAGGATGCAGTCACATACTACAGAGACACATAGGCATACTTTGCACAGTCATGCTTGAAAAAACATAGTCCACCCATAAAGTGAAACTCATTGTCATGAAGGGGAAGACTCCGCAGTTCACATAATAAAAAAGGCTCATGGTTACCTCATGGTCACGCTAGGGAAGGACCCATAGTCCACCTGAGAAAACAGATCATGGTCATGCTCGAGAAGGACACACAGTCCACTAAGAAAACATATCACAGCCACATTGGGGAAGGACCCACAGTGCACTCAAGAAAACAGATCACAGTCATGCTGGTGAATCACCCACAGTACACTACGAAACAAATCATGGTCATGCTGGTGAAGGACACACATTCCACTCAATAAAACGGATCACAATCATGTTGGAGAAGGACCTCTCAAGGTATCACTAAGGCATAGGTTTTTTGGCCCTATTGAAGGACCCATATTTCACCAATAAAGTGAAAAGAAACAAATCACGGTCACATTGGTGAAGGACCCATAGTCCACCAAGAAACAGACTCACGGTTACACTGTGGAAGAACCCACAGTCCACCCAAGAAACAGGCCACAGTCATGCTGGGGGAGGACCCACAATCCAATAGAATCATGGTCACGCCGGTGCAAAGTGACCACGTGGAAGGTGTAACAAGGAAATCCTAGTCATGGGGGTGGTGCAACAAGATATCACATGGAGCATCAACAAAGATCGTGCAAAGATCACACAGAGGGAGAGAGCTCAGTCACGCTCCTTAATATAAGGTATCAAAGCATTAATAAACATCACCTATGGACAAAGTAAGATAAAGGATCATCAGTCAACCAAGGGTTCCACAACAAAACAAACAACAAACCAAAAATGTCAAGGTGAACCATATAAGGTTGACATGCAACTCCTTTATAGGACCAACAAGACCAATACTATTTTCTCTCTCTCACGGTACACTGTTTTATATATTTTTGTCATCACTGTATAAGATTAATTGGTTATAGAAAGTAGAACCACTCCATACCCATTCCATACCACAATAGGTGCACAACAATGAGTTTTATAACAAGATATTTCCACACCATAGCCATCTTTAGAATCAACAACGATCACAATTTCCTAATGAGTTAATATGCACTCCACACAAACATGACGAAATTAAAGAGTATGATATTCCATTTAAGAAAACATTTATAAAACACATTTCAAGAAACACACATTAAGTAATATTCCATTTAATTATTGAAGTAGTAAAAGAAAGTATATGAAAACTCTAACAGGGCATGGGAACCAAAATTTGACAAACAAAAACTTGTTTCATCATTTTAAAAGTAACATTAAACATAATTGTTGAACTAGCCAACAATTTAGTAACCCTCAAGAACCATGCGTCAAGAACGCATAGAGAAATATTTGACAATCGATAACTTCACATAGAGTTATCCCAACCGTTCGGCATCCGAACCATTCACTGCACCTGAAGATAAGAGAAATTAAAATGAGTATGAAATTTATACAAGCAAATCAACAAAAATACAAAAAATACTACTTTATAAATAATTTATAAGATAGTAGTACAAAAGATAAGATAAATTAGAATGGTTTAAAAAATTCACCCTATTTAAATTTTTAATGAAATCCTCAAAAATTCCGGTGTCACTTTCTTCTAACTTGTAAGTGTCTTTCTTGATATTGTATGATAGGTTTGTCGTTGCTATAACATATTCAAGTTGTATGAATATATGAAATGTTGAATCATACTTGTACATGCATTGCCCCTTTATTTTATTGTACCAACAACATTGAAACTCAACACCTTCAGGCCTATCCAAAAGATCAATGTCATTATGGTAATCAAACACCCTATTACCATCCTTCTTTCTTATTCTTTGAACTCTTCCAATGTACCAAGTCCCAGAAGAAATGTCGTGCTTTGTACTTTGAGATACACCTTTTTTTGCAGTACATTTAGCTACAGCTATCAAACAATGCCACACAATCTATTCCAATTCCAAAACCAATTGCAACACCCTTTTTGGGGGCCCTCTCATCTCGCCTGAAGTATACTCCATTCCTCACTTTAGTCAATATATCTTTTGATAATGTCAGGTTTCCATTCAATTGAATAACCAAACAATATTTGTACATGTCCTTGCCATTGAGCTCCACCACTGGTTTGGTAGTTATGTTTACATTTTCATCATCGAAATCTAAAATTCGATCCAACTTGTGCCTCCACTCACTTTTCCATCATTTGCAATTTACTATCATTGAGTACCATAAAAGATGAAGATTGCAATATGGATGTGGAATGAACCGGTGGAGAATTATCAACTACCTCATCCACATCTTCAAATGTTGGAACATTGTGATCCTCCATCCATGGTTTAAACCACCAAGAATCTTCTGTGTGTCTTTTGGGTTGCATGCCAAGACCTTGTAAAATTCCATGTGCATCCTCAAATCCTATCTTGAGAGCTTCTATAATTTTATTATCTGTGGAAATTGAATCATATTGTGACAAGACATCACCTTCCTCTACTATTCGTTGATGCAATTTATTCCAGATACTCTTTCGTTTCTTATGATATTTATTGAAACGAAGCCCTTGGGGATTTGATTCTTCTTCAACAACTCTATTAAGGGTTCTAATAGCATGAAGTAAGTCAGCAAAATCATATTCCTTCTCTACTCCAACCATGCCACCGACTTTGCTAAAGAAGTTCTCGCATACATCTGACCCAGTTAGGTGCAATGCACATAGTAAGTTAGAGTATTGATCAAAAAATAATCTCATCAACAAAACCACAAAGTGGAAAGAAATTTTCACATCTTGATATGCCTCTCTGCTAATGAAATAAATGTTGACATTAGTATTTGCTTGTTCTCTGACCCAATATAGCCATAAGGTGAAGAAATGATGGAATCTTGAAGAATTTCACACTCTTTCCCAAAGAGTTAAACTAGAAGACAAAAAAATATCAATATAGTTTGCAACAATTTCTAGATAGGTCTCTGTACCCAATGTCCTCTCTGTCCTACCACCTGTACTTCTCATTTCCTTTAAGCACCTCCGGACATGCCTTGAAGCAATGCGTTGCGCTGAACCCCAGTTTTGGCGATCAATCCTCTCTATATCCTTAAGTTTAAGCTTGTGATCATCCACTTTAAAATTGTTATAAACCATTCTTACATGGTCAAAACTAATCAAATCTTCTCCAACAATCATATCTCGTCGACCACTAAACAAAGGATTCACTAGCTTTTTTCCATTGTGGATGTAATCCTGGTCATGAATTCCTGTTACTTTAAATCCATCATACAAGCTAGTTAGCCTCCACCCTTCCAAAGGAATTTGATATCTCATGCCTGTCTTTGAGTAAGAATCCTGCAGCATAAGCATTCTTCTCCTACTATCCCCATCTGAGGAATGACCAATAATAGGTCCTAAAAAATATTCCACATGTTTCTTCCATAGGTCTTCTACTTTTTCCCATTGTCGATGGACAAAATTTGCATCAAACCTGTTGCACGTTGGATGAACAACCACAACCAAATGGGGAAGCTTCTCATGTAAAGGGTTTGCAATAATAACATGTGCATAATGGCCAATCACACAATTCTTGAAGGCATATGTAATAATCTCATAACCTGTAGCGCCCTCACCAACTATCACCAAGAAATGTGATTGGCACTTATATTCTTCTTTCTTACCATAAAAACTCACAAATGTATCACTTTTTGCTTCCCACCTTACATATTTTTTCACAATAGTTTCATCTTCAGCAAGGCATATGGGAATTGGGCCCTCTATACCATGTTTGGCTTTATAGGAAGCATAAATTTTCTGATTGTCTCAAAAATGTACTCTTGCTCCCTTGGGATATAATTCAATGATTTTCTAACTTGCCTTAAAGTTGTAGATATCGAAGGGCCATCCAGATTCAAGATAATAAAGATACGCAATCTAGGACCTCCCCATAACTTAATCATATCATAAATGGATTGAGTGGATGCACTATACCTTCTACCCGACTTTGAACGAAGTAGGTTGTGAAATATATCTTGAACAAATTCCCAAACTACATCTTTACCTTGTAATTTTCCGTTCTTATGATCCTCACACACATCCTTGCAAAACCTGAACACATCCTTCCTTCCTGTAGATTCAAACAACTTTTCCCTTAGAGACCTTGTTCTAATAGACAGTGTAGCAATATTTGTCCTCTCCCACGAAAGAGATCGCATTGTTAACCTATGTGTAGCATTTGCATCTCTTGCAACAATTTTGAGTTTAGTTTGAGTCAAATGGTCCAACCTTCTCCCTTTCCCTGTATCTCTCCCATGTCTTTTCATGTTGCTCCTTGATTCGCGATATAAATGCATTCGAAAGTCATCATAGTTAGGTATCATCTTACAAAAATTGCATTTCAATGAATCAAAAGGTATTCCTGTTTCAGAAAACCTCTCGGAACGAATATGTCTGTATGTACCATTAATACAACATTCAATACCATGATAATTTAGTGGTCGCTTGGTATGTTTCTCTATGGCCCACATTTTCCACCATGTTGGTAATCCATTAGAACCTTTCTGTCCAATCTCTCCCCTCTTCTCTCAATATAGGGATCCCAACACCCCCAACATAATAATATTGGGGGAGGTATTTGTCCTAGAACGAGATGAAAAACACAATGGTTAATGATCTACTAACTGCTACTAACAAGTAATAACAAATAAAGTAATGTTCATATTCAAATTCAAATTAAATTTAAACTTGGGTAATTTCCACACCTGAAGTAGAATCATGTGGACTTGTAGAAGCCCCATGTAATGGTGATGGTAGTGATGGGATCAATAACTTAGACAAAATTTGTTGGAACTTTTCATTGGTAGGCTTCTTTGGTCTCCCAACTGTTCGACTCCTCAACACAACTTTATCATGTGAAGCCTCAACCGTAGTATTAGTAGTGTGCTTCTTTGATTTCATGTGTTCATTTAGAGAACTGACAATATTAGTACTTTCTGGAACCAAAGAGAACCATCTATTGAATCAAGTACATTCCACTCTTACTTTTTTATTTTCCTCATAGTTTGCAAGTGTTTCTTCCACCACCTTGAACAAATTAGGCTCTTGCGTTTGGTTGAAATCATGTAGAAGTTTGATTGCTTGATCAATCTCAAGTTGATCTCTAGACACTTTTGTCTACTTTTCTTTGTTACCTGAAGGAATTTCATTAATTCCCAACATTGAAATGTGAGGTTGATGGAACCTTGTTTTCATATGATTGTTTTTGAAGTTGCAAATTTTTCGCGCTGTCAAGGACACTTCCCCCGTTCCATAATCAATGACACAAATTTCACAAAAGATCTTTATATTAGGTTTTCCATTTTCTAAATATATGTTTATTGTTAGCGACTCTTTGACAAACTATTCCATTAAACTATTCACTTTATGTTCTCAAGATTCCAATACATTAGGATCAACCACAACTTGATCCACTGACTCGGACACATTATTAACTATTTGTTTTTTATGCATAGGTTCCTCCACATTCCCTTCAATGTTTTCAGATATTGGTGTTCCTTCCATTACATGTGATTCTAATGTTTCAGCAATCATTGTGCATACTTTCCTCTTAATTCCTACATTTGTTATAGTAGGTTTCCTTCTTTGCTCTTGATTTGCATTTAAAGGACATCCACTTGAGCCAATAATAAAATCAAAAGGATATTCAACGAATTCATCATTCACCATTTCACAATGGATATCAACATATGTACAACCTTTTTGACACTAGACTATTCCAAGGGCACAATTCTCTTCACCAATAAAAATTCCAAAGTCCACAACATCACTTGGATCCATCTGCATTTCCATCCATGTGTACCTTTTAGTTGGTTAATAAATGAATAAAATTATAACAATTTTTTCAAAAGTTTGGATATAATATGGCTATGAAATGAGGTGAGTGCATCCATAGATAAATTAAAAAAAAGTAATTCGAATTTACACATCCATATTAGTTCATTAATAAAAGAAAGAGCTAGGAACCAAGGTATGCACTTTCAATTCAAATCTCTAAAAAGGATGAAGAAATATTACTATCGAGATGAAACAACTTGAAACAAAATGTATTGTTAGTGGCTTATTCAAATAGTCCTCCCCAAACTGAAGAGTCGGCTTCAACGTACTTGCAAAAGATCAAAAGGTGATCAAAATAAGAGATGAAAAAACATAGAGGTGATCAAAGGTCATTGTTCTTTTTGGAATTTAGTCTTGTTCTATTTGATGAAAATGCCCCAAGAATTACAATCCAGTCTAGGAAATGATAAAAACATCCTAGTTGACTAATATTCCCAACCTGCAAACCTAAGCTCTATTATACATGGTGTTTGTCCTTGGGGTAAGAGAAAAAACTTAGTAATAAGTGAAATCGCCTAATAAATGAAGAATGGTCCAAGGAGAGATAAATTTGTTCAATAGTCACTCACAAAGCTCATGTAAACCATTTTGGAAACTTCCTACATAAATGCAACAACTCTTAAATTCACTCCCTATATCTTTGAGATCAATTTTGCATCCAAATGGTGAATATTACATAGTTGTTAGAGCTTCCACGACTTGGCAACACAATGAAATTGCAGCCATAACACTTTAAGCGACCTATATCTCTCACATTAGTGTGAATAGGTATTGTAGCTCTAATGAAAGGTAACAAAGAGAAATCAGCAACATTTTGGAAGGGAGGCATTTAATTTTACATCATAATCTTAATATGCACACTCCTTTTATCATCAACATTGTAGACCTAATCAAACTAATGTAGATAGTGCTGAAATTACTCTTACACAAGTTTTTAGCTATGTAGAAGATATGTGATGGCACATCCTTTGTTAACATAACATTGGACTAGTCACCTTTTGGTAAACAAGGCACATATACTATAGAACTCATAACATGTTTTATAAATGTTATATAATATGAAAAAAATGAATTATCAAACTTCATATAATGACAATTAGTATTAAATATAGTTATGGAATTACTCTTCTTCTATTAAATAATTTAGATATGTAGAAGATATGCTATGAAATATTCTCTGTCAACATTGGATTGGTCACCTTTTAGGTTGTAAGCAAGGGGCATATAATAGGATGCATAAATTTTTTTTTAAGGTTATAATATGCCAAAAATGATTTATCAAACTTCATATAAAGACATCTAGTTCAGAGACTCTTCCAGATAGCTACATTGAGAGGTCAGATAACCAACTTCACCACCAATATCAAAATACCAAGGAATACATCCTAGCTTCATCCTGACTTCAAAAGATGTCTACAAGGGAATACAAGAAGAACCCAGTCATGGCTTATCCAGGGAGGCACTTATGGAACTGCCAGGAAATTAATACAAGAGGAGATCAACATCTGCCTCAGACATCTGAAAGATGTGAAAAATCTAAATTCTATCATACTCATGAAAAAATAAACATCAAATATGTCAAAGAGAGTAGGTCAAGCTGAAATTTAAAAGAGATTCATCGATCCATTCCCCACTATTTCACCTTCACATATTTCAGTGAACTGTAAGAGGCCAGAGGCCATAGAGAGTCCCTCCTTGGATAAGCCATCTGCCTTCTTGTTGTATTCTCTGTAGACATGAGAAAAATCAAGCAAAAGAAAGGATGATTTGAGATCCTTGATATTTTGACACCATCCATATTCCTGATTCTTGAGAAGAGTTATCATTGTCACCAAAGAAACTACTTCCCTCACTTTGGGTTTAGTCCAACACATGGAGGGATTACCTAAGAGCAACTAAGTTGTAAAGATATATGTAATTTCAGAGATACTTAGGTTGCTACATCCACTATGAATGATTTCTTGTTGTAAATCAAGTTCATGTTAAATAAATGTTTTCATAAAGATGTTAGTTGATGTTAAGATGATTTCAGAAATGATGTTAAATGATTTCAAAACTATTTTCAATGTTCTTTATTAGTGCAGAGTTATAGTTCAATTATTAATTAATGTATGTGTAAATTCCCTCAAATTGAAGATCTGAATTATTAATTCAATTACTGCTATAAAACCTACCAGAAATGTGTCTTTTCAAACAACTATGGTCCATTTTGCATATTTTGTAATATCTTAGCTCTGTCCAATACCAAGTTTACATTTTTCTATGCTGCTTATTGATGCACAATGTGCTATGAATCCATAAGAAAAAAACAGTATTTTTTGGTGCTACTTTAATTAGGTGAACCATGGCTTCAGTATAAATGTAGAGGAGCCTAGTTGGGAAAGAATCTTCACAAATATATTCACAACTCCTCAAAAATATTCATAGAATCTTTAAATATTAAATGTGAATGATAAAAAGGAAACATACATTAAATTCCTAAACCAAATACCAATTCCATTTTTTACTAAGAAGTCACTTGAATCTCCAACCCAACAAGATGCAACCAAAAATAAATATCCAAAATTGAAAATTCTAAAAAAAACCAAAAATATTCATAATCCCCAAAAAATATTCTTAGGATTTTAAAAACTAAACATGAATGATGAAACAAAAACATAAATTTAAACCCTACACTAAATAACAATGTTGTTCTTGAGTTACAAGGAACTTGTATCTCCAACCCAACAAGATGCAACCAAACAGTAGTCTCCAATGCAGGAAAGTAGCTGCAAACATCAATCTCTCTAAATCCAAAAGATGTAAAACAAAACAACACATTTTTTATCTCCAAACAACACACTTTCTTCCTCCAAACAATAGTCTCAACTCCGAATAGCATTGTCTCAGGTCTAGAATATGTAAGAATGAATTAAAATGGGGGGATGGCCACCAAACAACACCATGTCACCTCCAAATAGCGATGTTTCAACTTCTAACATTGACATCTCATTGAGCAAAAAGAAGAAAGAATGAATGAAAATAGCTGGGGAGGTGTTTTCAAAGAAATTTGTAGGTTAGGGTTCTTTAATTTGTGTTATTGGATAAGTTGACCCACAATGGGCTTGTGCCATGCCAACCACCAAAACTGGCCTTTTTTGGTCCCTTTGTAGGGATGTTGGTCACCTAGACACCCGTAAGGAATACCATGTTTTGGAAAGGCATTTCCTAAGGATGTGGAGAACATACCCCATTTCCCCAAGGGTGTAAAAAACCTTGCAAGGACACCCCCAAGAATTTCCATTGTCCACTGCTCATCAAGGAAATGCATATCATGAATTGATGAAAGATTAAAGGATTTTGTAGAGAAAGTACAGTTTATAGAAAAGATAAAATCCAAGAAGCAACTGATGAGTCAGAGGAAATGTTGAAAATGCAAAAAGATACATCTAATCAAATGCATTATGAGACGACTTTTTCTAAGAAACATGATATTAAGAGGGATGTACATAGGCAAGAAAAATGGTAAAAGACACATGGAGTAAGTGAGAATAAGAAAAATCCTGCTACATCCATGATATCATCTAATAAGAAAGACAGGAAAATGCTCAATATAGTTCAGGTTGGGATTAAAAATCACAGTTCGTTATTGACATCTAAATCCGACAATATGAGGTCCATACTAAATATAAAGAAGCCTACAAGACATTTTGAGGACCATTTGAGGCCTGATGTTGCTGGTGTAGAGCCTAGAAGCCATTTTGAGAACCATTTGAGGTCTGATTTTCTGGTGCAGTATATTTAATAACTTAGCCAGAGTTGAAGACAACAAAGAGATATTTTAAAAGGTTGTTAGAGTGTGAAAGCAATATTCATAATGATGGAGACACTATTTTGAATTATTCTTCTTATCTTGAAGATATTATGATACAATCACCAGTTACAGGCATTATTTCAGAGGAGACCATGAGTGAAAATCAGTTTGGTCATAAAAGGAAAATCATGGAAAAAGAAATTAGAGGTTCTCGATTAGATCCTGAAAGTGAGTTCCTAGATCATAGAAAAGTGGTAGAAAAACATTGACAATAACATTGTCAACAATTTTGAATCTTTTAAACATGGAAACACTGTATAGAGCATTGAGGTTTCAAACTGTAAAGAAAATTTGAAGGGTGAAAAATATTTTGAAAATATTCATGAAGATTATGTTCCTAATGTCAAAGATCATGTTCATTCTACATTTGTGACTAAAGACAATGGAGTTAGGGTAGTTCCAAACACTTCTTTGCATCAGAATTCGATTCTGAAGAAGAAAAGAAATCTCTTGAAGAAAAACAATACAAGGTTATCAACTCTACCAAAGAGATCAAATAATCAAATAAAGATAAATATTTGCATGGAAGAAGAAAATGTTCTTGAAGTTTTATCTGGAGTAGATCATCGAAAGAAAATGACACGGATTAGAGGAAGGAATGTGTGTTTTTCACCAAAGGCTGATAAATATCGTTTATGAATTGCAAAAACTTATGTTAATGATTACTACTCACATAAATATGGAACATTCAAGATACTATGAATTGCAAAACCTATGTTAATGATTACTACTCACTTCCTTTGATGAATGTCAATGGCAGATTAAAAAAAACGGTGCTAGAACCTGCAACTATTATAGAACTATTCACAACGGCACCCAAAACTATTTTTAAAGGAGATATATTGGTCATAGATGGTCCTACATAGTAAAAAACACAAGGCTCTCCTGTAAAAGCTCAAATATTGCATGTAGAATTGGTTGATAGAGACGGGATTATGACAATCACAGTTGGAATTAGTGACAATTGGATCAAGTGATTTTCTAGTCAGTAAAAGTCTTTGGCTTACTCTATTTGGACTAAAAAAAAGGCCAATGTGATAGAGGCATTGTTAAGTACTCAATAGTTGTATTTCCACATACAATAGTTAAGACAATAGACCAGGTTTGTAAGATCCACAAATTTCCTTTGGATATGACAATTAGCCCCATGATATTGGGTATTCTAGGTGAAGGAAATTGCTTCTAGATATTCCTATTGTCATTCCAGGTGAAGGAAATGAAAAAAAAAACATAGTATCCCTTATTCTATCCCTTATTGAAATTTTTGTATGCAACATGTTAGCAAGAATATTTCACCTTCTGCGGACAGTAAGGTGTTCCATTGGTCTAAATGGTTCAAATCCAGAACAAATGAAGGACAAAGGTTGAAGACCCTCCCTGGACGTCGTAGATACCTGGAATGCAATGCTTCGATAGTAACCCTGTGTACCTGCAATCAGCTTAAACAAGCAAACACATCAAAGTTGCCAGAATATGATCTATTAATCCATGTTAGTGACTAAGGAATCTAACAACATACATGTGAAATCAAACAACAACAATAATGTGGGATGGAAATCAGCTTTGTATTAATATAAAAATGTAGAAGTTTACAACCAATCAAGCCTTAGTGTTGACATGCATCTCCATGAAACCAAGCACTCTCATCCCCATAAGCTCCGACTTTATCTCTCCATGCTCTCCAATAGCTTGGGTCAAGTGATCAATCCAACATCATAACGATACCTTAAGAGTTCTCCTTCCTAACCATAGATATGAGCTTGTATTTATAAATCTCAATGGATAGGGATGGTTGAGAGATTAGTGGATGAGGTGGCCTCTAAGATCCTATAATGAGGGATCTCGAGCTCAACTGACCCACAATGATAGGGATAAGGGAGGACACAAGGGTCATGTTCTAGAAGTCTCGAGAAACTTCTCTTTTTCCCTTCTTACCCAGGGTACCGCATTTCTCCTTCAATGATAGAGTAGTTCTGGTAAGAAATGCTTATGGACTAAGGGCCATAAGCAATGGCACCGCTTGTGAAAAATAAGGGATAGGTGGTGCGAATGAGGTACCGCTCTTGGACAATAGGGAAAGCACAGTGCTGGGAATTTTCATGAAAGATTGACAATTAGCATGGGTTTCCACTCCAAGTGTTGGGATTAAGGGAAAATAGGTATGTCAAAGGTCTTATCACATGATGATGACAGGATTTTGGTATAACAGGATGCCCCCCAAAGCATGAGTCTTATAGGGATACGATGAACTAGAGCTTTGAGAGAACAATTCTTTGCTACGAGGTGAAAATGTTGGCTCGATTGAAGCATGTTTTCAAGTAGGAAGCTATAGTACATCAATATGTTGACTCATAGACACAAGTAACCAACTCATGGATGCAGACCAATACAAGGCAGATCCATGAGAGGAATAAACAAGCATGGCTACTAGAATACAATGTAGATCCATGTGATAGAGGACTCAAACTTGGACATAGCTACCAGACATACAAATGCAGATCTATGTCATACAGACACAAATTTGAGCATAGCAATGACCATACAAATGTGGATTCATGCTAGATATACAAAAATCCATCGCAACCTAGGGAAAGCAATGAACACTTTAAACAAATACCCAGGGTCTTCGTCTCGTCTTCCACAAAGTACGATTCTATCCATGTGATTACAATGGTGAAGTCGAACATGTAGAAACCACTTGATTACTGGCCAATGATGTGAACCATTAACAAGTGCAAGGGAGATCACCATTAATGTCAATGATTCCCAAGGTACCCTCGTACAATCTACTGAGTGTGAATAGATGTCATGATGTTGAACACCCAGTCGATTCTATCGATCAAAGGTCAATGATGTGAACCTATGTCGAGAGCAAGAGAATCTGTAATTAAGGCATACAAATCTCAAGGAGCTAAATATTGTTTCTAAGACTATTTCCCAGATGATGAGATGATGTCGACAAGAAAAGTCTCGTTGAAGGAGGGACATGATGAGTCCCACATCGATGACACAAAAATCGGAACATAGTTATGGAATGATGTGAATGTAGTAACCATAATACTGACTCAAAAATACTGACACAAGAAGAATGTGTAGACTGTAGAGGTAAAACTTCTTCAAATCCCCTTTGAACATCGAGCGGCACGACAAAAAGACTTGGCAGCATGACTAGACGGGACAGACACACAATGCAATAGTAGACAATGCATCCTTTTGAAAGACTCAAAGGAGTGACATGACTTATGAAAGTGGATCGTCGTGGAGATCAACTGAATACCCAATTGACTGACATGATGTGAAGACAAGTGCCATGTTCAAAGGTAATGACAAACAACTGCCATTATTTACAAAATGATTCCCTTCCCATTTCCCCCATCATGATCGATGAGTGCCTCTTTTCGGTTTTACGAGTTCAAAGAGGGTAACAAACACTCGATATAGCTTGTCAGAAGACAAGTCCAAACTCATATGTTTTACAAACTTCAGAGAGGAGGGGTTCATTACCAAAATGGGTCTCTTAATGTTTAATTTAACAAGTCCACTGAAAGAAAACATGGCATCGTTCATGTTTAGAGATTCTGAACAAATACAGAAGAAGACTCCAAAGGGGTCCTTTTTGTATGATTTAGTCTCTAAGGCCCAAAAAAGTTGAAAATCATACCTTAGAGAACTCTTCCAATAATTATTGGTTGGAGTGTTCCTTTTTCGTAAATAGTCCTATCCGAATCGAAAAAGAGATAACCTACCATCAGACGGATGACTCTTCAAATGCTTTAACGAGCGTGAAGAAGACAATATCGCTCAACAATCTTTTCGTATTTAGGGAGCCTGAAAAGAGTTTAAAGAAGACTCCATTAGAATTTTTCATGTTTTGAATCCAGAGCACGAAAAAGTAATAAACTAATCTCAAACCACTTTTCATGTTTTAACCAGAGCATGAAAAATGAAAAGTAAGCTCAATCCCATCTTACTGTTTTTAACGAGCTTGAAGATTAGTTGAAAGAATGCTTGAAGATTGGTTTCATTTTTAAACAAGCTCGAAATCAATGGGTAAACTATGCTTGAGAAATACCATTAACATGATATACAGAGGTTGGAATCTTGACCCCAGCATGATTGCTAGCGAAGCTCACCCCTAGCATGGTTGCTAGCGTCTCGACATGCCCTCCAGCTTCATTTCATTAGATGATTCTTCTTCCATACCCAGCCTAAAAACCTGGTTACTAATGTGAAAATGTTCACCAGGGTGGTAAGAAGAAAGAGAATCGGGCAGGCAAAAAGAAGGTTCAAGTTCTAACACTAAAGTGAAGACTCGACTTAAAAGAAGGGGATCTGTTTCATTTTTACTCAAGCTTGAAAAAAAAGGTAACTATGCTTGGAACATGGTTTCATTTTTATGCAAGCTTGAAACCAAAAGGTAAACTATGCTTAAGGAGATCCATTTCATTTTTTAATGAGATTGACATAGAATGGAAACTTTGCTCAGGGAAAACTGACGTGATGGTTAGAACCTGACATCATGGTCAGGTGCTATTTCATTTTTTAACGAGCTTGACATAGAATGGGAACTTTGCTCGAGGAAAACTGACATGATGGTCAGGTTCTATTTCATTTTTTAACGAGATTGACATAGAATGGGAACTTTGCTCAGCACATGGTTTCATTTTTATGCAAGCTTGAAACCAAAAGGTAAACTATGCTTAAGGAGTGGTTTCATTTTTTAACGAGCTTGAAACCAAAAGTAAACTATTCTTTAAAACCTACTCCTATCCAACATGATATCCAGAGGTTGGTGGGTTGCCCCCATTTCATAAAAGCTAGCCTCTTAGCTCCATTATGACGTCCATATACTAGAGCCATGCCCCCCATTTTACCTATGATGGGAAGAAGCTAACTAGAAGAAGGGGAAGGAATCATAAGAACATGCAGCACATTCAGGGAAGTCTAATTACTAAGAGTCATGCGATGGTCAGGTGTAACAAAGGAAAGCTAATAAATGGTCACAATCTTCCCATCATGGGGAAAATGCATAACTCTAAAGAGTGTGGACACAACAACCTTCATGGCATAGACCTAATCACGTCCAAGGAGTAGATTGAAATCCAAAGGACCTTGGAACACCATAACATCAATACAGATAGTTTTTCATCCTGATTTAATAGGCAACTAAGGAAGGGTACCTAAAGGTGCAATAGGCCTGTGATTAAAAGCCAATATCTGATCGGTGGCTGGTACAAGCTGAGGAGAACCTAAAGCTTGCCAAGCAGTTGAGGATAGAATACTAACAGAAGCCCCTTCGTCAACAATAGTGCAAAGAATCCGCCTAGCAGTAACATTCACAACTATCTGGAAAGGAACACTTAAATGAAGATGAGACTCAGTTAGGTTACTCCAGTCAAAGGAAATAAATTCATTACTCGGAGAGGGTTCTATCGAAATAGACAAAATTTCCTCTTGTCGAGAACAATCAGAACGAAGCACAAAAACTTCAGCAGGTTTCAGTTCATTCTCTACTAGAAGAGAAGAACAAGATGAAGATTTGGTCAAAGAGACTACTTCAGTCTTAACACTCTCTGAAGAAAGAGCAGGATCGGGTGGAAATGACACCGAATCGACCACTTTAACTTCAATCTCCAAAGGAAGACTAGGATCAACCACGGATAAATCCGAATCTACCACTTGGTCAACCAGCGAGGAATTGAGGGATAACATACTATCACTTGTTGGAATCACCTGTTGATGATCAGTAATATTTTCCAACCAACATGAAGCTTCATCCATGCTTGGACAAAGAAAAGTATGATTCATAGCCTTGCATATCCAACAAGGATACAAGACTTTACCCTTACGACCTTTTACCAATGGGTCACTGGTTGAGGGAGTATCGTCAACATGATGATCAGAGGTTGATGACACAGATGGTTTGGATCTTTTAGACCACTCTTCTTGTACAGGGGAGAGACCAGGACACTCCTTAAGAAGGTGGTCCCCCTTGCAAAGCTTACAAGGGAACTTGGTTTTTCCGAGTGTTCTCTTAGAATGAGCACCATCAAGGGTAGATAGTTGCTTCTTTTTCTCTTTCTTATCCTTCTTCTTCTTACCCTTCTCTTTCTTCTTCTTCTTATCCACATGACTACTAACCATAGAGCTTTGGTCAAGCAAAGAAGAAGAAAGAGATGAAGCCACAAACGACAAAGAAGGAGAGAGATTAGGTTGAGGTCGATCCTCTCCTGGAGGAGAGGTGACATTTGAAACATTAGGTGTGACAAGAATTACCAGATTAAATAGCTAGACTGGTAATCCTATAGTTAATCCAGTAAGATTTAGAGTGGCAATAAAGGCAGGACCAATACCTTCACTTGGAGGGAATACAAAAGGTACACCTTAGAAAGGGACCTCTTGAGTGGTAGTACCAGATGAGGATGCCATATCTAAACTCTCTAATAACCCCCTAACTACAACGCACAAGCAAGTACTACTCAAACTAAAAGCAACAAGCAAACATGTGAAAGGAGTGGATAAGAGTCAGGAACCTCACAGGACATACCAAAAGGATAACTCAGATGGGTTGAGGATTCCTAAAAGGGACTTCCAATATACGCAAGGTACGGGGAGCTAAAATTGGTAGTAGTGCTGTCTAATGCATAAATGTTCACAAGGGGCCTTCCTATATACAATCGAGTACGTGAAGTACCTTTCTATATACCTCAAGGGTACATGAAAGGCCGTTCAATATATCAACGGTATGTGGAATAACCGTGCGAGTCCCGAGATGTAATGTGAACAAATAATGACAAATCCTATGCTTAACGATGCCTGAACACGTCTCTAACTTATCACTCAAATTGCTAAAAGTTTTAAGCTAGTACTACCGTTAATTTTATCTTGTGCGTTTAGGTGGAACCATGGAATGAAAACTTGAATTTAAAGAAGATGCATATTGATCTATATGATAGTGCAAGTTTTCTTCTTCAATGAAATTCTACCTAAGAGATGGAGAGAGATTTACTTTTCTTCCTAAAAATGCACACCCAAATGAAGATGCAATTCTATCTTTTCAAAAGAAAAGTGAAATATCAATGCACCCCAAACAATCTTCAAAGCAAATAACAAAGATATCTAAAGAACATCAAACATAAATAAAAAAATGGTTCCTATCTTTTCATGCTTGAAAAAGACGCATAAAAATTCAATGGAAAGATGATTTCACTAACGTTTCCAAACAAATCTAACTCTAATGCACGCAAAGCTGAAAACAGATATTTCTTCTTGATGAAAGTAAGATCTAGAATTTCAAACAATCATGCACAAAACAAGAAGAAAATCATTCAACAAACTTGCTAATAAAGCAAAAGAGAGAGAAAACTAAAACTTCTCTTTGAAACAGATAAGGAAATGAAGAACCAATCTTTCCTACCAAGCACTGAAAAAATCAACATGCAAAAGGAAACAAAAATCACCCCAAGAAAAGAAAGACTCAAAACAACATGGATCACTCATGCATTCCAAGTCCAAAACAAACCGAAACCTACTCATGAAAATGAAATGTATATTTCCAATTCCAATGAATAATATATACAGAAAAGAGCAAGAGGTTTCAAGCAAAGAAAATAATGCAAAATCCAATGCAAGAAACACAAACTCTCTTTGAATGCAAAGGGAATATAACAATCAAAGCGACTACAAAAAGTAATCCAAAAACACATTTCATTTTCATCAAAAAGTAATCCAAAAACACACAAAAATGAAAATACAAAGTCTGGAACAGGGCCTACCTGGAACCGCGTAGATGCAACTGCTGACAGGAAGTTTTGAGGTAGAATCGCTCCTTGCTCACTGGATTTAGGCGGTGGCACCGCATATTGCTAACTAGAGTCAGGTGGTGGCACTGCTCCTTGCCAACAAAACATGTGTGGCTCCATGTGTAAATCCAAAACATCAAGGAGAACGACAGATCAAGTCAGAAAAAGACTAGATCAAGGTAAAAATTGATAGATGGAGAATAAAAAAGAGCATAAAAGGTAAAAATAATTCAGATCTAGACAAATCTGGAAGTTTCAAACCAAAATCCACTGAGTCATATAGCAGATCTGACTGAAGAGAGTTGGAGAAGGAGCTTGGATTCGGAAAAGAGTTGAAGAAATGAGGAAGATCAGAACAACTTATACATATATCTATTCCCCAGTGGAGTCGAGAGATTTGTTAGCAGGAATATTTCACCTTCTCCGAACAGTAAGGTGTTCCACTGGTCTGAATGGTTCAGATCCAGAACAAATGAAGGACAAAGGTTGAAGACCCTCCCTAGACACCGTAAGTACCTGGAATGTAATGCTTCGATAGTAACCTTGTGTACTTGCAATCAACTTAAACATGCAAACACATCAAAGATGCTAGAATATGATATACTAATCCATGTTAGTGACTAAGGAATCTAACAACATACATGTAAAATCAAACAACAACAATAATGTGGGATGGAAATCAGCGTTGTATTAATATAAAAATGGAGAAGTTTACAACCAATCAAGCCTTAGTGTTGACATGCATATCCATGAAACCAAGTGCTCTCATCCCCATAAGCTCCGACTTTAGCTCTCCATGCTCTCCAATGGCTTGGGCCAAGTGATCAATCCAACATCATAACAATATCTTAATAGTTCTCCTTCCCAACCATAGATATGAGCTTGTATTTATAAAGCTCAATGGATAGCGATGGTTGAGAGATTAGTGGATGAGGTGGCCTCTAAGATCCTAGAATGAGGGATCTTGAGCTCAATTGACCCACAATGATAGGGATAAGGGAGAAAATGAGGCTCATGATCTAGAAGCCTCAAGAAACTTCTCTTTTTCCCTTTTTACCCAAGGTACCACATTTCTCCTTCAATGACAGAGCAGTTCTGGTAAGAAACGCTTATGGACTAAGGGCCATAAGCGGTGGCACTGCTTGTGGAAAACATAGGATAGGCGGTACGAACAAGGTACCACTCCTGGACAATAGGGAAAGTGCGGTGCTGGGAATTTTTATGAAAGATTGACACTTAGCATGGGTTTCCACTCCAAGTGCTAGGATTAAGGGAAAATAGGTATGTCAAAGGTCTTATCACATGATGATGACAGGATTTTGGTATAACACAACACAGAACCTCTCTTATTATATAAAAAAATATGTAGGGTGCATTATCAAACGAGCAATCATTGCAATTATTCTTTCAGTGTTAATGAAAAGTTATGTGATTGCTGCTACAGATTTCTAGCTTACTGTTTTCTAATTGCATATTTAGTGTTTCTCAGAACTTCACTCCATCACTTGCCGGATTGATCTGAAATTCTTGTTTGCAGTGTCTACACTCCTAATCTATACTTCTATTATTTTATTCTTAAAAAATCTGAATTTTTTATTGGCATTTCTTAATATTTTCAGTTTCAGTTGTAGGTTAAAAACTTAGTGCAGATCTGCTATCATGAATAAAAAAATTTAATAGTTCCAAGTGCTGAAGTGATCATCTCCCTCCTTGATCCTGGACAGCAATCCTTTTGCATGATCAACTAAGAAGCTCAGTGTAAGAAATTTCACATTGTGGACTTTAGTTATTGAATATCTTAACACCCAAAGCTCTTATATAAAGCTAAAAGTGGTTCAAAACTAAAATATTTAAATTCGTGGCTTTAGATGTTAAGTGCTTTCTCCCCTCCCTCTTCTAAAAATAACATCAATAGTTAAATCCACTGCATGACATTATTGGTCCTGTGTGTTTTTTAGCTTCAGAGAACATGCTATTTGATTATGACTCCCTCAAAGCTTTGAGTCGAGGGCTTTGAATGAGTAGGTCTCTGCAGGCATTTTGAACTTCGAGTGAGGGTCGTTGGTTTTAAGTGATTTTGAGCATTTGAGGGGCTTTTGGGATTCACATTACTTTTGGGTTTGAGTCATTTTGAGCTCCATATTAATGGCTTTAAACGAGATTTATACAAAAGAATTGGGTGTTATTGTATATCTTCTGGGTTTGAAAGGATATTCTAAGCTTCAAAGTGTTGTACAGCTTGAAGGATTTCATGTTCAGTATTTAAGGCTTGGGATGGACTTCATATTAAGAAATATGTATGTCAATGTGACATGTGGGGTAGATTCCCATTTGGGATTTACAAAGAAAGCTATTGAGTTTGAGTGCATTCCAACTTTCTACTAAAGGGGATGCACATTGTTAAGTAAGCAGAACAACTTCAAAACTTACATTAGACTCTCAACTAGATAAGAAATCTTTCTGACAATTGTCAACACACCAATGGGATTGACTATGCTGATAAGTAATGGGAAGAATGTATATGCAAGTTATACAAAGAAACACGGTTAAAATTCCAAATACACATACTTCCCCAATGCCCATCCCATGAAAATATTCTTATCAAGTATAATATAACCCATAACAGTGTACAACATCAATGAACCAACACCAGCATGGATAGGAATTTCCCTCTATTCAAGGAATGCAGGGGAAAATTAATGGGTTTTTACCATTCACTTAAATGTTTTGAGTGTCTTTGTTGTATCCTTTTGGGTATAGTGATTTGACGGAAAGGATGATTTGGAGAGTGGATTGGATGACAAGGATCACAATGAACAAAGTTGTAAACAGTTAAACTTTGATGATCAAAATTTCATAAGTGGCCAGTGCATGGGTAAAAATTATGCCAATGGGCTTGTGCTTTGCCAACCACCAAAACTAGCCTTTTTTGGCGCCTTTGTAGGGCTGTTGGTATTGGGGGCACCTAAACACCCCTAAAACATACCTTATTTTGGCAAGGAATTCCTAGGGATTTGGAGAACATACCCCATTTCCCTAAGGGTGTACAAAACCATTCAAGGAAACCCCCAAGAATGTCCATTGTCCACCACCCATCAAGGAAAACCAGATCATGTATTGATGAAATCTATGTTACCGGATCCACCACCCCAGTGTGTAGGATCCGTGGATCTAATACATATCCGGATCGGATCCTACAAGGATTCATCATGAACGTATCCCTTGTAGAAGGAAACTTATCCCAGTCCCATGAACGAATCCTGTGAAAAAACAAACAATTCCTGAAACTTCTAGTGCATTTATGACCCATTGAGCCCCCCAAAAATTTGTTTTTAATGAAAAACTTAAAAAACCATAAACACCTGATGGCTAAAAGCATAACCCCCATTCCTGCTCAAGGATTGATCTATCCTTATGTCAATATAATGTCTTCAACTGTAATATATTATTATCAAGGTTTGCTCTCAATTTTTTTATTTAATTTATCTTTATGGTTAGGGTTTGTTGTCAAGGGCTGATCTATATTTATGTGCTATGTTGTTTCCCACTTCAACACTATTATGTATTCTTGCCATAGCCTTCAACACAACCACTTTATTCCCTGCTGATAGGGACATGTGAATTGTGGGTCACTAAAACATTGTTTTTCCCTGCTTCAAGTTCATGCCAAAATGGTATTTAAAATTATCAATATCAACCATGGTTATAAATCATCAAATTATTTTCCTCTTTGAATCTTCTAGGGATCTATTTGCTTTGATACCAAAATAATATAGACAATGGGGGACAGGCCCAAAGTAAAAAAAGGAAGATAATTAATTTAACGAATTTTTTTTTTCATAGAAAACTACTCTCAGAAAATACACTCAACAACTCTTAATATGATTCAGATACAAAGTAATAAACTATTATTACAAATACTTCAAAGGGCCTAAACATAAATTTCCTCTTTGCTCCAGTAAACACACATAGGTGCCGTTAAAAGATCATATAAATGACTCACACAGAGCTGCATGACCCAAGTTTTGACGCTCCACAAATCCTCAATGCCATTTGGCATCCAAAACTCATTTGAGTTTCTAAGAGCATATGTAAACCTCCTCTGATTAGTCTTTGCAGTATTTCTTCGCTACCTCCACTTATACAGTTGTTCACTAAAATTTTCATGGAACATGGACCTTCAATAGCATGCAATACTGCTACATTTTGAGACACATGGAGACTCCCTATATTTGGGACCGGTGGAAGATACATACTCTGCATCACAACTGTACCTGTTCCAAATTTGAGTTTTCTGGGAAGATGAAATAATTTGAGTGGATCTACCTGAAATGGGGCAGGCCAGAGAAATGTCACGCACCATGAGATTGACTTCTAATTGTAGAGAGGAAGGATTGGTTTATCATTTATAATACAAAAGCAATGACCCATGACATGGAATCATTCTTGTGTATATGGGAGATGCATGCAACACAATGATATATATTCTAAATAGCCTCATGGGATATTGAAGAATAGAACATCCAAGGAAGCCTTCACTGGTGATAAGCCTCAAGTATCACACTTTGGTGTAGTTGGTTGTCATGTTTATATCCATGTCTTCTTAATGAAAATAGGACTAAGTTTGAACCTTCAAGCATCATGGATATATTTGTTGGTTATTGTGAGACCTCCAAAGCTCATTGGATCTATAATCCACATGATGGAAGACAGTGGTAAGTTGAGATGTTAGATTTGATGAGAATGGAAGGTCATCTAGGTTACAGGAACCTCCGGTAGAATTTGAGGTGGGAGATAAGCTTGATGTCCCAAAATTTGATTAGATGAAGACAAATGATATTCAAATTGGCAATATTCCTTTAGAGCTAATCAGTTCAATTAGGAATTCGAGAATGCAGAAGGAACAGAAACAAGTGGCAACACCTAAAGTTACATTTCACTTGAGTATTCTTCCTAAGAATTTTCTGACGCATGTTGCACTAACATCTTCTGTCATTGATATAGAGGTTTCTAGCAGTGAGAAAGCAGCTGAATCACAGGTATGGCGAGATGCCATAATGGAGAAGTATTCCCACTATGGAATCAATAATTTATTCTAAGCATGTAGTTGTTGACTAAGTCTTCATTGAACAAGGGGAGTACACATTGAAGATTCTAGAAAATCAAGATGAAAAAGGGAGTGCCTTGGTTTGGTGAACACCTTTCTTCCAAAGCAGTGTTGGCTTTACCTTCTTGCTCCAAATGTCATTCTCCTTTAGAGGCACATGCATGCTTTAAAAATTACAGCATGCATGTGCTATCCTTAGCAGTAGGGTTATCTTTAACTTTTTCCATATTTAAAACATGCCTTTCTGAGATTTAGTTAGTTGGTGTTCTATGTTTAGATGGGGCACATGGATAAAGAAATATCCATAATTAGGTAGGGCATTATCTCCAAGAAAGAAGATGCATCTAGTCTTCTTTAGTGGGTGCTCTAATTTAGGAAACATTATTTATAAGGGAGGGCTAGGTTGGAGTTAGGGTTTCTTCTCTTAATTGAGGCACAAAACTAGATGGGTTATGGGTTTCTTCTCCTAATCTGGGCACACCATTGGAGAAGTTATATTTGTAAACCATATAGCCTTTCATAGTCTATAAAATAAAGGCATGGCGAGTGTGTGAGACATTCGGTTTTGGGCTATTGGTTTTGTAAATTATTATCTGAGTAATAAAAGTTATGTGTGATATAGTGCTACTATCTACATTCTGTTACAATTTCCAGAATTATAATATTTATGTAGATTAACATATAACAATCCATTGTTGGGAGTTTTTCCATTTAGTGCAGTGTTTGCACTAGTGAGTATAGTTTTAGGTTTCTGAGTCTAAACAATGCACTATTTTGAGAGGTGTTTAGTCAGTTTTAGTAGCGTTTTTTCTCACTAGGATTGTAGAGCTCTGTATCATGAATTAAATTCCAAGAGCAAGTGTGCTTATGACACCAAAGTTTTTGTGCAAGATGGTGATGTGAGTCAATGTTTAGATACCTACCTATATGCATCTTTTTCCAGTATACTTGATGTGATAAAAAACCACCTTCCTTCTTAGTGACCAATACATCCAGAAAAGACATTGAACTATATTCCTCAATTTACCTAGTTGATTTCATGTATCTAGATTTCCTATTGGGATCCTCTTCTTTGACTTCTCTGATTAAGTTAACTACTAAAGGGGATGTACAATAAGGATCTAACAATAAATGGTCTACCAATATGACATCTTGGAAAAACTAACCTCTTCTACTATTTTAATAGCTCAAGTCTCTTATATATAGTCGGTTTATGATCTTGGTTTAATCTAATGCTCTTCTTCAACCTGCTCTTCTCATCTAGTCACTGTCTCTGATGATGGGAATTGCATTAGCAACCCAAAGCATTGGACCTAAAAAACACAGGTTTTCCTTAAACTCTTTCTATATACTTGATTGTTAATTGAATTTAAGAAATTGATGAATAATTAGAATAACAGAAATCCATGTCAGTATAAGTACTTTAAGCGTAGCTACTAATTGCTAGAATAATTCCTCTGAACATAAGAAATTTCACTTTTTCAGATCTAGATTTATTTTTCTATTACCTAGAAGAGAATTTTCACTACAAGGGCTGAGACATAAGCCTCAACTGGTTGGAAATCAAAGCTTGAAATTACTCTCTTGTGCAGAAAACAAATTTCCTTGACAAAAATGCATTTCAAAACCTGCAAAGTTTGTCAATAGGTGCTTGGTTGGTTAGTAAAGTAAGGGTGTTTCTGTTCCCCCCACTATAAATAAAATTTGAAGGGTGAAAAATATTTTGAAAATATTCATGAAAATTATGTTCCTAATGTCAAAGATCATGTGCTTTCTATGTTTGTGACTAAAGACAATGAAGTTAGGGTAGTTCCAAACACTTCTTTGCATCATAATTCCATCTTGAAGAATAAAAGAAAGCTCTTGAAGAAACATAATGCAAGGTTATCAACTCTACTAGAGAGATCAGATAATCGAATAAAGATACATATATGCATAGAAGAAGAAAATATTCTTGAATTATTATCTAGAGTATATCATCAAAAGAAAAGGGCACAGATCGGAGGAAGGAAACTGTGTTTGCCACCAAAGGCTGATAAATATCGATTGTGAATTGCAAAAACCTACGTTAATTATTACTACTCACATAAATATGGATCATGCAAGCTACATGAATTGAAAATTCTATGTTAATGATTACTACTCACTTCCTTTGATGAATGTCAATGGTAGATTAAAAAAACGACTCTAGACACTGCACTGTAACAGGTGAATTAACTAGATATGGACATTCCCTTCTACCTCTGGAAATTTCCAAAGACCCTTACATAATTTATATAAAGGACTAAGCTCTGTGGAACAGAGCCCCAACAAAAAAAGATTTAAGTGGCATTTTTAATCATAGGATTAACCGCTAGAATAATTGGAGATGTAAGTATGATCAATGAAACTCTAACCTAGCATCACCACCAGAGCTCAGAAAATAAGACTGAACACAACAGAATGCAAGACCCGTGCTTGAGTCAAATGCTTTGAATGTAGAGGATTTTTTAAAAATCCCATATTTACCTAAAGAAAAAGAATTAGACTAGACAGTGTACCCAAAGAAAAAGAATTAGACCAGACAATGTATAAAAACATAATATCCCTTACCTCCAACATTGTTATGCGGTGGCTATGTGTGCCCTCCTACAATGTGATGCAAACCCACCAAAACAAAAAAAATGATGGAAAAACGCTATGCAACAATCACACAGGCATATGGAAAATGCATGGACAAATTTTTGCCTCCAAAATTGCACCAAAGAAACCCTATGAGTGCCCTCCTCTAACACTGCTATGCACCAGAGAAACCACCCTCCTCCAACATTACTATGCACCAGAGAAACCGCCCTCCTCCAACACTACAAACCCACCACAAACCCACAACCAAATCCAGAAAAATGGTGGAAAAAACACTATGCACCAAAGAAACCACCCTCCTCCAATACTTCTATGCACCAGAGAAACCACCCTTTTCCAACATTGCTATGCACCAGAGAAACTTCCCTCCTCCAACACTGCAAACCCACCACAAACCCACGACCAAATCCAGAAAAATGGTGGAAAAAACGCTATGCAGCATCATGCAAGCATATGACAGAGGTGCGGGCAAGCAATAAGATATGCCCCATGATATTGGATATTTATATAATAAATTAAAAAACCCTTTTACCCTTAATATATCACTGATATATTGGTTTAAATTTTTTTTATTTTAAACCCCCCAATATGAACAAACGTGATATCATATTGGTCCCTAAGTGACGCCCTATGGGTGCTTCTGCACTATCCATCTTCTTTCTGCAATATCATCTTGCAGTTTTAATTAGTTTTGTTGATCCTATTTCTAAGTCTCTCTAGACCATTGATCTAACGCACAGATTCCCTCCTTGAAATTGTATTTTTGCACCACGATTTCCTCATCAACGATTCTCCACCGTTGATCTTCGTCGGGAGTTTTCCTAACCGTCGATCTTCTATTTTGCGGATTGCGGGATGTGGGAACTCAAATCTTCAAAACTTTGACTTTCTGATTTCCACAATTGTCTTTTCGCAGCACCAATTCTGCACCGTTGATCTCCTGTGAGTTCTTCTGTGACCGTCGATCTCCACATTGCGGGATGCGGGATGCAGGATGTTGACTGTCCATTTTTCCTTTCTGCAAACTTCTTTCCACAAGCTTCTTTCTGCAATTTTTCTTCCACACCATCGATATGTTTTAGCGGAACTAATTTTAGTCGTCCGATATTTCTAGATTTCGGGATGCAGGATGTGGAAACGTAACATTTCAACTTTCCACAAGCCCCTTTTTGCAATTTTTCTTCCGCACCGTCGATATTTTGCAAAATATTTCTTGACCATTGATCTTGCGGATTGCAAGATGCGGGATGTAGAATCACACTTTCCTATGTTGGACTTTCGCAATTTCCTTTGGCAACTGTGTTTCCGCATTTTCCTGGACCGTTGATTTCCTTGTGGATTTATCCCTGACAGTCCATCTTGATCTTTTGTGGAAATTCATTCTTCTGCCTATCTTTTTCAGAACTAATCCTTGACCATTGGATCTCATGTGGGATCAATGCCTAGCATTTGATCTTGATCTTTTTCAGAATCTTTAGCCTTCCCGCCTAATTTATGTAAACTTGATCTTCACCGTCAGATGTAGTGTGGGTCATTCCCTAACCATCCATTCTAGAACTAATGTGGATTTGTATTCTCTCTTTGCAGATTATACAAAAACTAATCCTCCTTCATTAGATCTCATGCCACTGACTATGCCACCTCATCATCATGCCATGTCATCACTACCTTCATCTATGCCACCTCATCATCATGCTATTTTGTCTTTACTTTGACTTATGCTATGTTAACTCTGCGTTAAATTTTCCATGGTATCTTTTGTTTATCCTTTTTACTTCATAAGAAACTTTTCGATCACCACCTTAGTATTTCATCATCATTAGGAAACCATTATATTCCATGTCATCATATGTTTCATGCCACATCCTCAACTATTTCGATGCCATCATATGTGTCATGCCTCATCCTCAACTATGCCATGCCATGCCATCACTAATTTAGTCTTTCACTGAGTTTGTCATGCCATCATATCCACTGGTTATTCCTTTTTCATTCATGAACGCCTTTGAAATCAATGACAACTACACCTTTGACATCAATGACAACTATATATTTAAATCTGCTAACACAAGAACATGTGAAGGTGATTACTCAACAGTATGAAGACTTCAAGCTGAAGGTCAATGAGTACACTATGTCCAGCTGACATGGCTCGAGGGCGAGACACAAGATTGTGTTGCGGGCCTGTTGGCAGGCAATTTTGGGATAAGATAGCTATGCAACATCGCGAATGTTGCGCAAGCTTAAAGACACCGCGCAAGTGGAAGATAACATGCAAGGTGGAGAATAGAATATTTTATGTCATCTTTTGTAGTTTTGGACCATGTTTTGTAGATATTGGTTATTATTTTGTAGAATCAGTTAAGTGTAAGTTAGGAAGTTTTCTAAGTGGACCTTGAATGTAAAGGCACAAGCCTATAAGTAGATGTAGAATTGCAAGTGTGAATTATTTGGAGAAAGCACTTTGGGAGCAATAATTTGTATCTTCTTTGTTGAAAGTACTTTTGGAGAGTACTTGTTGATCTGTGAACTGTTTTGAAGAATATGTGATTTTGTGCAGAAGTAATATGACAAGACGAAAGTTGAGCTGAATCATTGTGTTCTTTTTTGTTTTCTCGTTTTACTATTTTCTGCGACTTAATTATGAATGTGATGTGAATCTGTGACATGGACTTGAAAATGATACGATGGTTCCATGTTTCAAATGATGTTATTCTGTTGGATCTGTTTGTGTATCAATGTGTTTATTGTAGTAATGATAGAATGATGCGATCTGTTGAAGAATGATATGGTTCTATTAATGCATGAGTGGAATGATTAGGTCTGTTAAGGTTGTGCTAAGTTGATAAGTAGATGCACATTGTCCTCTCTCATTATGCAGAAACTTGGTTCCGTTAGCTCTCCCTTGAACATCTTGGGTGAGATTTCATCTACTCTGTGGGTGTTGCCGGACGGGTTAAAACTTGTGTGGGCCAGTGCTCAGGGAGATCACGGTGGTTTGGGTGTCGAAAAAGTGGGAACCCTTGTCGACTAGTTTTGTTGGTTGATTTTGTGGCAATAGATAGTTCTCAATTTTCATTCCAGAGGCGGCCTCAGGAAAACCTAGTAGAGTGTATACTCATTTTTCTTGAAATTTTGGGAGGATCGCACTGGTGATTTTTGTTTTTGTTAGTTATTGAGAGAAAACATAAGTGGTTCCAGAAACCCATTATTGTAATCTTTGAAGACTTAATAATATTGTCCTTCCCATTGGTAGTGGCTCGGAGACATATCCCAGGAGGGGTGAAATCAGTTATCATCTCGTGTCTATCATTTTTATGGTTTCCTTTCTATTTATTTTCTTATGTGTGTATGTTTAAGTATTTAAATTACAATTTAAAGCCTGTTTATGAGTATTTAACATATAAGGTTAACATGTGACTTTTAATGGTTAAAAAAATCTTGAAAATTTTCACATCATTATTGGTATGTAAATAAAAAATCTAGAGGGTTGTTTGGAATATGAAAGTTGTGTTGGTATGACTGTGGCGGGCATAGAAATCATCCTTCTTTTCTACTATAATGTTATTGTTCTTATGGTGAGGATTCCCTAAGATATTGATAAGCAACTAAAATTTCTCAAGTTGTTTTACTCCATTATGGGTATCATTGTTAGCATTGACAAAGCAATGTTATGATAATCAAATCTCAAAAGATCACTTATGATTATTTCATGTAAGACAAAAAAATATTGGTGGAAGTGACTTCATAAAAATATCTCAGAGTTGATCTTCATCAGAATTTTAATTGGAACTATAACATTAATAAAATTATTAATATAGTGTGGAAATATTACTATGGACTTGAAATTAGTTGTAAATTAGCAAACCTTTGGATTTGGGATAGGAATAAACTCATCTTTGAGAGTCTTGTCACCCATGTTATCGTATATGTATGTAAAGTTTGGGGCTACAACATCTCTATAGAACCATGGAGAAGGATAAAGAAAATAAAAAAGTGCTTCATAACATATAATATCAAAATTAAAAGAAATATACCTTACCTCATCCTCCTCATAGAAGTGAGTCTTTAGCCGATCGAGAGCATGAATATGACTAGGTACAAAATAAACAAGATTAATATAAACACCATGGGAGATAATAGGCTTCCTAATATTTCTTCATAATCTAATCAAAATCACCTACGGCTTAAGCTAGTTTGGCATATAGGCGCCAAGTCTTAGCTAAATAATTGGGGAGTCGAGGAAGAGGTCTCTTTGTAGAATAGTGATAATATTAAAAGTATTATTACATATAAATTTAAGGAGAAAACGTGGTGCAATAAAGAGTTAGAGGATAAGAGAAAATTAAGATATTATAAGGAGGCGATCAACCCTAAGCTAGAATATCAAAAGTATCTCTTTGTATAAAATAACATAACGAAGAAAATCAACATTGTTAAAATAAGAACTCTCACAAGATCTATAGTGAGTTATGGCACTAGACAATTACTAAAATACCACGAGATGAAAGAATTTTTCATCTTTTTGACATCAAGAAGGTTGAAGATAAAAATCACTTCCTCATATAATGTCTTGTATACAACCACATTAGAGCACACTTTTAAAATATTTTTTATAATACTGACCTTCCTAATATTTTAACTCATCACAACTATGTTTACTTAGGAATGTTGTTCTTAAAGATTTTGAACATAGAAACAAAATTCTAAAGAAAAACTAATGACACTTTATTTTTTTAAGGTCTAGTAAACCAAATTGGTATCAATAATCATAAATAACCAGCAACATCATCATTAATGATGATAATTCTCAAAAATTCATTTACCAATACGAACCTTCTTAAATAAATATTTTGAAAATTTAAACAAATCCCTAATGACCTAATATTATATGAGTGAAATGATAAATGATATAAATCACAATCTATACCAAATAGATATTATTGAAATAATATTGTAAATTATATCCACAATATCTATCCACATAGTATTTTGAGTGGAAATTCATAATCAACAAATATAAGGAATTCACTTAATTAAGATAATAGAGATGAAATTATATCTAAACCCTAAACTTATACAATTTCAAATCAAAATTTTGTTGACTTTGTAGTAATATATTACAACTATAAAGTCCCCTAATAGAATTTCAATATGAAGGTGTCTAAAGGCTTGATAATTTCTACTTGGTGACAAGTTTTTCTTCAGAAACCGATGAAATCATGTTTCTAAAATATGAACCAAGCAGTTTTCTAATAGGTTTTCTGAAGGAAGAAATTGTTTCAACACACTAAAAATATCCTTGGCACCTAAAATCTCTAAGTTTGAAAACTGTAACAACAGTTTTCCAAAATTTCTACCATATTTTCTTAAAATCTTGCTGGAATAATTGTCGAAGTTTTAGATTACGACATTTGGAAATGTCCATTTTATCACACACACACACACACATAATATGGTTCACACCCGATGATTGGGTCGCTACATCCACGGAAATAATACAAGGGTTCCCACTAGAATGGGATTCACCTTCTTAGGTTATTTTCAAAGCCTATCCCTGACACCAAACCTGGGTGCCTTACCTCGAAGGACCCAGAGTGAATTGAACTCCCAACCTCGACCTTATCTGTCTTGGTACTAGAAGATCCAACCAACTAATATACCCCTCGGGGACACACACACACACACACACACACACACACACACATATGTCAATCATTGGTTAATGAAATTACACTATAATAAAATAAAATAGGTATTGGTACCTATTTAAATATTAGTTTTTTCAATTTGGTATGATTATTTGGTGTTAAATAATATTTCAAGATAGTATCAAGTTTAATATTGGGAATAAACTGAGATTTCGAATCATATTTAGTCCTGAGTTTACTATTCACAATAGTGCTAGGTTTACCAACAGTTTTAGTGTTATCCATTTATAAATTAAAATGTATATGGATAAAAATAAAAGAAATGGTACAAATAAAAGAATAAATGAAAATTTGTAAGGGAATTCTAGGATATGAATCATAAGTCACTTGGAAAAGGAATGGTCTCTACTAAAGTTATATTCCCACAAAATATGCCATTATGTGTAAATTTGAACTGAGTCTAAGCTAGAGAGTCCAAAGTAGAATTTTCAAAAATACAAAAGTAAAATGGTAAAAAATGGAAAATGGTCAAAGAATGCCAAGATTTAAACCTAGATCCCCTTTCAAAAGGAAATAACACTAATTTATGTACATTTCCATAAATTTATCATTAAAAGTGCATGTATGAATTGAAACTAGTCTAATGTATGTAAACAAGTGAAGAATACAACTCTTAAATAAATATTAACATTTAATACGAAGGGAAATGTAAGTAATAAGAGATATATGGGTGCAAGTGTATGAACTTACATATCCTTATATGAATGCAAGGGTATTCCTTAAGCCACTCCCATGCACCATATCCTTACATTATATAAAAACCGCAAAATGCCATTTTCTTCTTTCTCCATTGTAGTCACACAACAAAACAACAATAAACATTATAAAATCAGTATAGGGAAAAAAAAGTAAAAGAAGAATGAAGGAGAATAAGGGAAGAGAGAATCCGTTACCTTTCCCATGGTGGTTCCACCATAAAACCCTAGCATCCATGCACGAAACTGTAAACCTGCAACGACAAAAGAACAATAAACATAAGAAAATCAATAAGGTTAAAGTAAAATAAAGAGGAATGGATGGAAGAGTAGAATGAAATGGAGAATTTATTAGCACCATCATGAAGGTTCTTCCATGAACCTTAGCCTCCATGCATGAAACCCTAAACCTGCAACAACAAAACATAATAAAAATTAGCAAATCACTAGTGTTGATGTATTTGTAACTTCGGAATGTATTCACTTGTATATCTTATGTATTGTACCCCGATGTTTATTCCGGGAAGTATCTATAATGTAATTGAGTCATGTCATACCTTGATGTTCCTATCAGGAGAATCAATAATGTAAACAAGTCATGTAAAGTCATTGAGGTTAACCCTCCATTGTAAGTTGGGGCAATAGTCCCCACAATTGAGTTAAGTTTAAGCCTCCTTATTGATCAGATGGAAAAGTCCCCACAGTTGTGGGGCACTAGGGTTATTAGAATCTACCAGAGATGTCGGCCCTAATAAGTAATTGTTAAGTGAGGCCAACATGTTGGAGTGGACATAAAGTGAACGGAAGAATATAAATAGAGAGTGAGACTCTCTATTTATAACACATACTCACTCACTCACTGGGGCGCATGAGTGAGAGAAGAGAAGCTCTCTCAAGAGAGAGAGAGAGAGAACAGTTGTGGAGATCATCTTTTTTGTCTTTGGGTTTTACTACTGCCATTGGTGCTCATTATATCTCTAAGGAAGTTGCGGGGTTTTCTCCTTTATGGTTTCCTGAGGAAAATTCTTTGTGTCTCTTGTCTCTTGTGATTTTTGTTGTGCATGTTATTCTCTCAGATAAGATCCTAGATCATATTGCTTAAATGATAAAAATCTAACATGGTATCAGAGCTAACCTGAGAAGAAGACATTGTGTATTTGTAGAAGCTAGGGCTTCTTACTTTTTGCGTCTCTCTCCACAATCCATTAGCAAAAGGAGGCTAGGATAACTCTCCATTGAAGGGCGCATCTTTCTGTTGAAGCAGAATTTGATTACGGGCATTTCATTAGAGGAAATTTCAACTCAAAATGGGCCTCCTAAGGAATATTAATAAATATTTATTAATTTTGGAGGAAGAAAAGGAAAAACTATTTTTTTGTTTGTATTTTCAACATATCTCCTTGTTTTTTTACTCAAATTTCAATCGGGAGAGCTCTTGTTTTTTGTGTAGCGGGGCCTGTCAAAAGTATGCCGAGTGGGTGGAATTAAATTCTGCATCCAACGAGTACCCACTCAACATAATTTTGATGGGCCCTGCTACCCAAAAAACAAGAAATACCTGAAAAGGGTCCTGTCAAAAGTATGCCAAGTGGACAAAATTAAATTCTGCATCCAACGAGTACCCACTCGACATACTTTTGACGGGCCCCGCTAGCCAAAAAACAAGAAATACCTGAAAACATTTTTTCAGGTATTTCTTGTTTTTTGGGTAGCGGGGCCCATCAAAAGTATGCCGAGTGGGTACTCGTTGGATGCAGAATTTAATTCCGCCCGCTCGGCATACTTTTGACAGGCCCTGCTACCCAAAAAACAAGAAATACCTGAAAAAAACATGATGATGATGCCATCATCATGTTGTTTTTAGGTATTTCTTGTTTTTTGGGTAGCAGGGCCAATCAAAAGTATGTTGAGTGGATACTCATTGGATGCAGAATTTAATTCTGTGTCCAACGAGCTCTCCCGATCTAAATTTGAGTAAAAACACAAGGAGATATGTCGAAAATACGAACAAAAAAGTAGGTTTTTTATGATACCAATCCCCAAATTTATATTAAAAAATTGTTTAAGAGATGCTCCCTTTTTGAATTTTAAAGTATTTTTATTGGTTATTACATGATGACATGGAATTTGTATTATTTTTGGAAGGCCCATTTTAAATTGAGATTTCCTCTAATGTCATTTTTTGGTGCGGGAAATTAGGGATTTTTACAGAAAAAGAATTTTTGAGTGAGCCCAGCATAGGATTTCTCTCCTCATCAAAATAAAATTTTAGAGACCTGGGTTGATATTTTTGGTTGGGTGAAACTCCAAAAAAGTCAAACTTTAGTTTGACCTTGGGCTTGAAAAACCCTAAAATACAAAAACTGATAGTTTTGATAGATTCGCTATATATTGAGATTGGAGAAGGCTCAGGTGTCGAAAATTTAATAGGTTGAAGATAAATTCCTGGTGTATAGTGTGTCCATGTTTCAGCCTCATATTGGCTATATTATAGGAGATATGATTCCTCCAAGTTAGGGTTCCTGCCTCTCCCAGGATTCCTCCCCAAACAGGACACCTAGGGATAATTTCTATATCTTGGGCTATGAAGGTCCAAATGAAATTTCTAAAGATGGTACAAAAAGGGCATAGAATGTAATTTCTATGGTAAAATTTTCAGACCCCTAAGATTAAACAGTGACACGTGGCAATCTATACAACTTCGCTATGTTGAACAGTCCTAAAACAGGTCACCTTGCTAAACTCTCATAAATACCAATTGATGAAACCAATTCTGATGAAACCCATGGTTTTGGAACGAGGAAAGATGAGGCTACCTAAGTAAGAAATATTTGACATAGAGGAGCAGTAATTTCGGAGATACCGCAGAAACAGTATCAGGCATTTCTATAGAAGAAATTGGTAAACTAGGGCTTCCTATTCCGAGAGCTTCCCTCCACTGTTTTTAGAAAAGGAGTACATTAGAAAACTCACCTTGAAGAGGTATATATTTCTATCCAATCAGATCTAAAAGATTCCAAGTTTTGAAAATTAGGGTTTCTTTGACAAACCCTAGATTAGCCAGCTCCAGAACCAGGATGGACACCTCAAATCTATAAGATCTAATATTTTTCTATTTACAGTTGAGGTTCTCATTTCAAGATGTCTAATCACACCATCTTGATGAAAATCTTGGTGAAACTGACAACCTCCAAACATGGAAGTATTGGATCTCACTTGTTCTTGAAGAAAATGAATTAGACACCTACATAAGTAGAGAGGTTCCAGTTCTAGAGGGAGATGATGCTAAAATCCTTACACGAGAAGAAATTGGTCAAGGCCAAGAAGATCATTGTTGATTCAATCAAGGATCACCTTATACCCCAAGTGTCTTCCCTAAAGACACCAAAAGAGATGTTTGATTCCTTGACCAAGTTATTTAAATGGAAGAATAGAATTCAAAATATGACTTCGAGAAACCAGTTGAAGAATGTGAAGATCAAGAATGGTGAGACCATACAGTCATACTTTACAAGGGTCTCTCAAATCAAAGAACAACCTAAAGTAGTAGAAGAAGAAGTGGAGATTGAATAAGTTCTGATAACCACCTTGAATGGCCTCCCAGGATCATGGGATTCATTCATTCGAGGAATGTGTTCCAGAAGGAAGTGATTACTTTTAGTCGACTCTGGGAAGAGTGCACACAAGAAGAAGCTCGATTCATAATAAGAGAAGAGGATATGGGAGCAACTGAAGATCAAGTGCTCATGATTCAAAGAAGATCCCTCAAGCGATGAGGAATACAGAGGACTCAACTCTTGAAGAACCGCTTATCCATCTTCACATTTGGATAAGAAATGATGATGTCATGAATGAAGAAGATGATGAAGCAGAAAGATGAAAGAAGGAGTCTACCCATGAAACAAATAAAGATAAGTATTCAATTGTCATTTCATGATATTATTTTGTTATGCATTTGTTTACGTTCAGTTGATGTGTTATGCATGATATAATGTTTGCATTAATGATAGTATACTAATAATATGCATGTGATGGGTAAGTAGCTCATACAACTCTCCACTGCTACTTATCTAGAATGAAACCTCTTTACTGACATATTGGATTAGTGCACAATCTCAATGTTGTCCTGGTAGAGATGGAAGGCATCTAAGAAAGTTTCTGTGAGATATGGATGAATGTTGTATTGGCTAAAATAGTTGCATGATTATATCTTTATGAATAAGAACTTACCATTATGAATATGCATTATGAAATGTTTCTAATCATACAACTAGTGCATTTGACTTGTAGGAAAGATCGCGTACAATCGCCTACAAGAAAAGAAGGATGAGACTTGTTCCGAAGAACAAGTGACGATAGTTCAAGATTCACTCTAACAATCCAAAATGAAGAATGATGTCTAGGATGCAGTATTGAGACCTAAAGGGAAGTTCGTAGTTCCATCATGCAGCAGATGGAGACATCATGGGATACAAGGCAGGATTCGTAGCACGATGCTTCTCATGGAAAGAAGGCATAGAATACGAAGAGACATTTGCAGCCACCAAAAGTTAAGACACATGACAGGAAGAATCATGTGTGCAAATGAAAGAAGGATTTATACGAGCTCAAAAGGAACCCATGGGATAACACATACATGAGGATCTTGAAGATCACCTAGAGTGATGAATATATTAACCTTTGCTACAAGGTTGAAGATGAAAGCCTATAGAGGATGACAAGCTCACAGATGGGTGTGAGAAGAACGCTTTCAGGATAGATGATATTGGTATCCAGTGATCCTAGATGGATACATAGAATAATAGTAGCAGAGGAAGCTACTTGTCACTCCAGTACAAAATGTTTCAATGCATAAAGTACGAAAGGTAGAGGGAGAATGATGCTCCGCTTCAGAGGGAGTGACTGCAAAAGATCCCAAGGTTCGACATGGTACAACAAGATGGATAGATTATTGATGACTCTAGGATTTACTGAGAGTAAAGCGGACTCCAACCTTTTCTTCAAGGTCGAAGGTGGAATACCAGTGATGCTCCTATTATATGTCGATGACTTGTTCCTGACAGAAAAGAGGAACTCATTAAAGTTGCAAGAAGGAGACTTGCTGCCAACTTCGAGATGAAGGACTTGGATATGATGCACTACTTTATAAGCATGGAGGTGTGGTAGAATATGGATGGAATTTACCTGGGACAAGGGAAGTATGCAGTAGAGATTTTGAAGAGGTTCAGGATGATGGATTGCAAGGCCATGACCACACCTATGGCATCGAACCTAAAGCTATTGAGTGTTGCTTCATCAAAGATGGTTGATTCCATGATGTATCATCAGATGATTTGTTCCTTGATGTACCTAATGAATATGAGACCAGATATTTCTTTGTTGTGAACACATTGAGACATGTTCACCTAATAGTTGCAAAGCATGCAATGAGGTACCTGAAGGGTACAATTGACTATGGGCTCAAGTATGAAGCAGATGAGAATATTAACCTGGAAGGTTATGTTAATTCAGATTGGGTAGGCAGTTCCATCGATAGGAAAATCACTTCAGGGTGCTGCTTCAGTATGGGATCAGGTGTAGTCTCTTGGTTTAGCAGGAAGAAGTCTTATGTGGCACTGAGTACAACCGAAGCAGAGTATGTCACAGCTTGTTCGGCTAGCTATGAGGCAATGTGTCTTAGGAAGCCACTATCTGATTTGTTTGATCTCCAGTTGGATGCTACTTGTATATATTGCGACAACCAAAGTTGTGTGAAGTTGTTTGAGAACTCGGTGTTACATGAAAAGTTGAAGCATATCAAGATCAAATATCACTATATCAGGGATATGGTGTAGAGAGGAGTAGTGAGGCTCCATTATATTGTGACAAATGAGCAGACAACTGATGTGTTGACCAAGCCATTGGCCAGAGTGAAGTTTGAGTGCTTCAGGGAGAAGCTTGGTGTTCTCCAGATCGAGGTTCTCTCCAAGGGGAGGTGATGAGTCCGAGAGCCTTTTTGACCTGGTAGGATTGGTTCCTTCCATGGTCATATGTAAGTGCAGAGCCATTCTGATGTGACTGCGGGATGTGTTCCCACATGATCAGATGTAAGTGCAAAGCCATTCTGATGTGACTGTGGGATGTGTTTGCACATGATCAAATGTAAGTGCAGATCCATTTTGATATGGCTGTGGGATTGGCTCACACATGATCAGATGCAAGTGTAGAGCCATTCTAATATGACTGTGGGATTGGCTCCCACATGATCAGATGTAAGTGCAGATCCATTTTGATATGACTATGGGATTGGGTCCCACATGATCAGATGTAAGTGCAGAGCCATTCTGATATGACTGTGGGATTAGCTTCCACATGATCATATATAAGTCCAGAGCCTTTCCCTGGATGATAGATGGTGTGTCCTATCATGCCGACAGATATAAGTGCGGAGCCTTTCCTCATATGATAGATGGTGTGTCCTATCATGCCGACTGATGTAAGTGAAGAGCCTTTCTCTGCATGGTAGATGGTGTGTCCTACCATGCCAATATATATAAGTACTGAATCCCTTCCTTGGATAGTAGATGGTGTGTCCTACTATGCCAGAGGATGTAAGTGTTGAGCCTTTCTGACTAGGTCATATATAAGTGTTGTGCCTTTCTTTGGATAGTAGATGGTGTGTCCTGCTATGCTAGTAGATGTAAGTGCTGAGCCTTTCCTTGGATGATAGATGGTGTGTCCTATCACGCTAATGGATGTGAGTGCTGGGCCTTTTTGACATGGTGGTGGATGTGTTCCTCCCATGGTCAGATGTGAGTGCTAGGCATGCCTTTCTGACATGATGGTGGATGTGTTCCTCTCATGGTCAGATGTAAGTGTTGGGTGGGCCTTTCTAACTAGGTCAGATATAAGTGTTGAAGAAGATGAAGACCTACAACTACCATGAAAAAGGGTTGGATCTGTAGAACTTCCTATGACGAGAAGAATTGAGAGATAACACCAAGTTGACTGAGATAGTGGAAGTAGTGATGATGATGATCTAGTGATGATCCATCTTTGATGATGGTCTAGTGATGATCCAGTTTTGATGATGATCCAGTGATGATTCGACTTTGATGATGATCCAGTGATGATCCAACATTGAAGATGATACAAACTTGATGAAGATGACTTAACGATGAATATGAATTGAAGATGAGGATGAATTGAAGATGAAGATGACTTGATGATGATCCAGATGATACAGAGAAGAAGACTTGTGCTAATAAATTGTGTCAAGAAAATACCTTCCTGGCTAAGAGGGAGTGTTGATGTATTTGTAACTTCGGAATGTATTCACTTGTATATCTTATGTATTGTACCTCTATGTTTATTCCAGGAAGTATCTATAATGTAATTGAGTCATGTCATACCCCAATGTTTCTATCGAGAGAATCAATAATGTAAAGAAGTCATGTAAATTCATTGAGGTTAACCCTCCATTGTAAGTCAGGGCAATAGTCCCCACAATTGAGTTAAGGTTAACCCTCCTTGTTGATCAAAAGGAAAAGTCCCCACAATTGTGGGGCACTAGGGTTATTAGACTCTCCTCGAGATGTCGGCCCTAGTAAGTAATTTTTAAGTGAGGCCGACATGTTGGAGTGGACATAAAGTGAACGAAAGAATATAAATAGAGAGTGAGACTCTTTATTTATAACACATACTCACTCGCTCACTAGGGTGCATGAGTGATACAAGAGAAGCTCTCTCAAGTGAGAGAGAGAGAGAACAACCGTGGAGATCATCTTTTCTGTCTTTGGGTTTTACTGCTGCCATTGGTGCTCATTCTATCTCTGAGGAAGTTTCGGGGTTTTTTTCCTTTATGGTTTCCTTGAGGAAAATTGTTTATGTTTCTTGTCTCTTGTGATTTTTGTTGTGCATGTTATTCTCTCAGATATGATCCTATATCATATTTCTTAAATGATAAAAATCTAACAAGTAAAGAAAAAACAAAGAGAAATAAATGAGGAGCAGTGAAGTGATAATCCATTACCTTCATCATGGAGATTCCTCATGAAACTAAAACCCAAGCACTAAGAGAGGAAACCTTAATGGAGAAAGGAGGAGAGAAGAGAGAAAGAGAGAAAATGAAAAAATAATGAAATAGTAGGTGTTGAGGGGTTTCAATGGTCAAGAATCAAATAAATTTTGATTAAAATAATAGAAATGTATTCACACTCATAAGGATTGATACAAGTGACTTATTTTGATTTCTTAATATTTCTAAAATTTATTTTTGAAAAATTTCACTAGCTTTTATTTAGTTACTCATAAAAATCAGCGTAAAACCCAACACTATTCCCATTACTAAATCCAATTCTATTAACATCATCCCATGAACATGGATAATTTTAGGGGCTATATATAGACTATTGGCTATATTAAGGGGGTTACAAAAATTTAGTGGGATATTTTCTTATATGGAAAGGGTTTTCATAACTAAAATATATTCGCCCAATATTTATTAGAAAAAAAATAATCCAAAATGAATAACCTCCCGTATATTAATGAGGAAAATGAAAAAAACTATTGTCGCCCTACCAAAATCTCCCTCCAATCTATCTTTCACCTCCAACTTTTAGAGAAATTATAGTGAAATTGTTCCTTCTCCCCCAATTTTCAGTAATGGAGGATCCCAAGGGTTATTTCTCACTCCATTTTCCTTGTAATTCAGGCATATGGTTTCCTTTGCCTGTATTTTTAGTCAATTTCATGGCATACCTTCTTTGAGTCATCAATTTCTAGTATTGGAGTAAAATTTAGGGGCTATTTTGTTCTATACTAAAGGCTACAATGATTCATGGTTCACCCATATCATGATATGCTTACAGGGCGAAGGTTCTGATAGATGTGATTCCACTTTTCATTCTTAGTTTTCTTGACATGTTAATCTTCACAAAACATATCCAATGTCGAAATATTAGGTCTTGAAGGGGCATGCCACCCATGCAATTTATCAAAGAATACAAACTCACATCACACTTTTTATCCAATAATTAACGTGGTATGCTTTTTATCATGCTTACAACAGATTATTATATTGCAAAATTACCTTTATCATGCTTTTTATCATGGATGTTTTTTTAGTCCCTTTGAATTCTAGGGCACTCTTGATTTTTAGGGCTCGTTTGGTGTATTTAGAGTTTTATTGTATCCTAGGAGTATTGGTTCTGTGAAAGTGTTATAGAGCTCAAAATATCTGATTTATTTTATTCCTTTTCATGTTTAAACTATTTTTTGACATTTATATGTTGCTAGTGGATGCTACTCTTGACAGAGAGAGGACACATGGTTTTTATATATTCAAAATGAATTTGACCCATTTGTTTAAAATGTGTTTTTATTAGGATATTGCTCTACAATTATTAATGGATCTAAGGTGTTAATAAGAGTGTATATGTTCATATTCTATGTTTTTTATTGTTGATGTTTGGGATGTTTGTAATATAAATGAAAGCACATTGCTTGTAATGGTGGGGATACAGTGGAACAGTTAGTATTTTGGTTCTTATTGTGGAGTTGTCCAAAGCGCTAGGTATATTCGTTTATTTGTATTGAGAAGTTCATGACTAGTAGATATTTTTCTTTTGTATTGCCAAGTTTGACAATTTTATTTGTGACATAAATTTGTTGGGCTCAATACTTGTTTTACGATATTTTTTTGTAAGGGTCATTCAGAAGTAAAACATTTTTTGGTGATTTGTTTTGATGTGTAATTGCTGCCATCATCTAAAAATGGATCTAGTTATGTAAGATAAATACATGATTAGTTGGAACATGATACTTCATTTCCATCACGATTGTATATAGTATGTATAGGGCATGTTTGACCTGAGATGTAGACATTATGTTATTTGATAGATCTATTCTTTTTCATTTAATGAGAGTGCTAAAACAATTTTACCACATTTTGCATGCTTTCAAAAATTTCAAGGACATGGATACAAACACCTCCTAAGTTTATTTGAGAAAAAGTAGTCTTTAATAGAGTAGTTCTAATGATATGCGCAATGATGCATTAATGTGTTTTCTATTCTTTTTACTGTGTTCTTATTTCTAATAACCATTGCAATTTCCTAACTAACTCTAAAATTTTTAAATCAAATGACATAATTCATCTTTTGATTGTTAGCAAAAGAAATGGAAAAGCGACATTTGTATATATTAACAGATAAGCAGGTTATTTTTTTCTTAGTGGGTAGATTAAAAAAGATAGATTTGGAAAATACGCTAATTGGGAATTGATACACTATATTAAGGTTGCGGGTCTCAATAATACTTCACTTTGTAAGAATGGTTTGTGGGTGCCATAATCACTCCACACTGTGACGTGTTCAATCTACCAGTTTTTCAGTATGTCAAGGTTTGGGTCCCCACATGTTCATTGGACCATTAAGGGACAACATAAAAAGTGGAGTCCCCACTTTCCCTGAATCTAGTTAGTGTAGTTGTGTTTCACCAACAACTCCGATTGTGAACGACCCAATACTGCTTGTGAAACGTATAAATAAATTCCTCCTCTCCTCAGTCATGCAATAGTTTATTTGAGGGTCTAGGAGTGAAGAGAGTTGAGCTATGGTATATTCTATTATACTGCAGTACCTTAGTAATCTGCATAATCAAAATTTGGTTCTTCCTAGCAAAAGATTCACCAAGACGTTACAAGGTTTTATAATTGATGAAAGATTCACCAAGTTTTTACAAAATATATAATTCAGTGAAATATTCACCAAGATTTTACAATATCTTATAATTTAGTGAAAGATTCGCCAAGATTTTACAAGATTCTATATCAGCCAAAAAATTATATTATTGATCAAATCACCTTTACATTTTCCTATATATTAGAGAGATTCGCCCATTATTATTCATATAAATTTCGAAAGTGTTCTTAAAATTATCTCTAAACATAAAATAACACTTATTTCATAAATAAATAAATAAATAAATAAAAAACATTAAGTCAACTCTCACATCCTTATTAGGTTGTAAAAATATAAAGCATGGAAAATATCTCTTATCAAAATCAATCCCATTTCCCGATATAATAAGCTAATAGTTAAATCTAATTTCAACTTTCCACATATTTTCTTAACTTCGCTAACTAAACCAATAAATCAATAATTTAACTCAATACACATGGCAAACAATTAAAAAAATTAAAAAAATATATAATCTCAAATATATTATTTATTTATTTATTTTAAACTTACATAATTTTATTTTCAATATCCTATAAAGTGTCATATTAAACAACAAAGAGATAAAGGTAATAAAGTGCCATATTTAATAAGGAGATAGCTCTCTCACTTTTGAAGTATCCAATTCCGATGATAAAGTGTCAAATAAGACAAGTCTCTCCATTAATAAAAATAGAAGCACATGGAATTCAGTTGAATTATTGTCTCATTATCTAATATGACAATAATAGAGGGTCCTAACGAAGGACTTGAAAGGACTAGGGAGATACAACGAAGGACTTGAAAGTGTTCACTGCTTAAGGAAAAGCAATTTGATTGAAGGGTTATTGTTTGTGTTTAGTTATTTATTTTAATTTTGTTTTATTCTATTAATAATTACTTATTAAATTTGATAAAAAAGTTATTAAATTTTTTCAAAGTTATTCAAATTATTAAATTAAATTTTTGTTTTTGTCAAGATTTAAATTTAAATCATTATAAATAGTGTTTTTTTTCAATTAATAGACCTTCAATTCCAACAAATCATTAAGTTTTTTTTTTTTTTTAATTTAATTAGAATTTTTATTTAAAAAATAAAAAATATAAATACTTTTTAATATTTTCATACATGTTAACTTTACATTTTTATAAATTAAAAATCAATTTCTTTCCATGTAGATATAAATTCTTGACTAAATGATTATAGCATGCAATATAATTTACAACTTATAACATAGTAAAGCGCAATATAAATAATATATATAAAAAAGTTTTTTAACTTATAATTATAAACTTCATGTGTTTCCTTGTAGGGTACATATACGTCCATTGTGTTTCTTTTTCTCAGAAGTTACATATCTCACTCTAATAAGTATCTTGACTTTGTGAGTGTTATCCTTTTGCACATGCATCTGATATTGTTTTGTCCTTCTTACTAATATTTTTTTTTGCAACCCTATTTGTAAGATTTGAGTGATGAACCTTATAGTCAACAAATACATGGCATATGCCCATAATTTCAATGTATTTGGTCCCCTTCATTATTCTCTAGGAAATAGTATGGGTACATGAAAAGTTCTCCCTCAATATGGTAATTTACATTGTAGGAATAGTTTTAGTGTTAACATAAGCAAAGTATAGTGGGTATGATGAACATGTACATTCATCCCAAGGTGATTCTTACATTATCATCATGATGACATGAAGAAAAATGTCCACTTTTAGTAATTGGTTCGAATCTAAGTAAGCAAATTAAGCTTAAGTGATACCGTAATATTAACACGACATCTTATAGGGGTAAAACATGATAGATATTCATATGCAATCGATGTTACTTCTTGTTTGGTGAGTAATATGAATTCCATTAGTATCATTACATCGAGAGGTGCTCTACAGCTCAGTATGGTGGAGATCTTGTAACGTTACATAGCGTTTTGTAACGTTACATAACATTATGTAATGTTATTTTTATTAATAAAAAATAAAATTTTAATTATAAGCCAAAATAATGTTGGCTAGAAAAACAACCTAATATGGGGGAAATGTTGTAATATTCCTTCCTAACAAAACAATAAAAAAGTAAAAAATTAATAATCCACAAAAAAAAATGTAGGTCAGAAAAAAACACAATATGAGGGAGATGTTGTAATGCTCCTACCTAACAAAATAATAAAAAGTAAAAAAATGAATTATCCCCCAAAAAATGTTGGTCTTGCACATGGTTCTTCTAAACAACCCATGGTTTTATTGTACATGGTTTAGGAGGGCCTTGCACATGGTTTTAAAACCATTTGCAAGGCCTCCTAAACAACCCATGGTTTTATTGTACATGGTTTAGGAGGGCCTTGCAAATGGTTTTGAGACCATATGCAAGGCCTCCTAAACAACCCATGGTTTTAGGAGGGCCTTGCATATGGTTTTAAAACCATGTATGGGGAGATGTTGTAATGTTCATTCCTAACAAAATAAAAAATAATGAAAAATATTATATGCAGGGCATAAATAATATTAAATATTAATAATAAAAATATTATATGTGGACCTTAAATAAAAATATATGTCTTTTGGTTTGAATCAAATCAATGGCTATATATAGGACACACCAAAGTTGATAGCTCATTGAGTACAATACCTAAGAAGAGGTTTTCACCTCGAGAGATTTGATCCCTCTCGGCGCTTGATAGAGCCAAGGATTTGGATCTACGCTGGTAAGTAGACAAGCCATGTAGTATTTAGTATGGCGAACACATTTATCATGTTTAATTGGTGGTGCATATACCTTAAAAAACTTGGTTATTATTATTTATTATTGATGTTATTAAAAAATAACACTTTAAGAAATTGGATGCCTTTCGATGCTTGATAGATCTGTGCTTATGATGGATTTATGTTGGTTGGTAAAATTCTTAAAGATGAATATAATTTTACTATGATCTAATAACTGTAATTGTGGAACAATGTTTTTAAGGATTTTTTCAATCTTGAATCAGTCTAGATCATTAAACAATTCAATGAGAGTTTTTTATTGATGAGAATTCCGACTTTATGTATCTTTAGATTCTAACAATTGGAGAGATGTTTTCTATAAAATTAGGTATCTCCTTTTTCAATTTCAATCTTGTTAGACGATGAAATTCCATTAGGCATTGTGAGGATAGAGACTTGAATGTTGAGCCTAACAGGAAATTTGTTCCAAGTGTTTGTTAAATAAATGATTTAATTTTGTAATGGCATTTGAGATAATAGGGGTTGTGTTTCAAAGTGAGTTTCTTATCTGATACCTGGGATTTCAATAATAAATCTATGCATTGTGCATTGTTGGTATGTTATTTATGTTATGGGTTTTGTTTTTCTATCATTTCTTCTTATGGATATGGACTACGTAAATTATTGAGCTAAGAAATGAACAGTTTTGGTGAGTTACATTCCAGTTAGAGACTATAGTGTGTTTTTTAAAGTTTAAGACTTGAATAGTGTAGTGATCCTTAACCTAGAAATTGAATCACAACAAAGATATAGAACCCTTATTCTTTAGAAATAACCAAAATACCTTCACCATAAGTTTAACACCAAGATATAGAAAAAACCCTTAAGGTAGGGTAACATTATCAAATACTCCTTAAGGAAGGAATCACTCCACACGATGTGCTTACTACAATACAATTAATCCCACATATCTAATATAATAATATATTATACTATTATACTCAAAGTAAGTGTTTTCCTTAGTGATTCTGATGACCTCTAAGTGGTTGATCATTTTAGGGGGCGTTGCCATAAACTTAATGGATAGTGTTTATGCACAAAGTGAGCGAATCATATTGGGTTTAGATATTTGAGTACAATAAGGCCACAAACTCTAGAGTAAAATAGGATGAACCAATGCAAGAGAAGTAGAAAATAGTAGGCGAGAGACCTAGTTGAGGACAAGAGTAAACAAGAAATTCGATTCGGAGAACAACATCATTTAAAATATAGACAATGAGTAGTGTATAAAATACAAGTGAGATGATAACTGAGAAATTTAGCATCAAAAAGAGAAGTATAACATGCAATTCTTTATCAAACACTAGATGGGAAACTCGATGACATTTGAATAAGACAAAAGATAAAAGTTTGTGTTGGGAAAATCCATATATTAAAAGGCAGTAAGTGTTGAAAGTTAATTCATGGTACACATATATGTAGTTATTATGAACAAATCCTAACTAAAATAATATAAACTACTCTAAAAACATCAAACTATATTTATAATAAGACTTTGTACCATATGCTCAAAAGTGCAGGAAATGCATAATGTAAAATTATTTAGAACTTCAAATTGTTATGAGTTAATCTGCATAAAATAGAGTTATATAAAAAACATTCCCATGTTACAACACTAAGGGTGAGCCATCAAGTACTTCCCCAATTATAAGGATGGTACTAAGGTAAAACTCTATATTCTTTAGGGCATAAGGATAGTCCAACAACATGGCTCAGGAGTCGTTACAACAAGGTACTCATTATGAGCTCCACATGTCACTTATAAGCATATGACCTAGGCAAAGAGGGTAATAGTTCATCCCATAAAAAATCGAGCTAAACCAATTGAAAAAGTTCCATAAATTATAATAACAAATATAAAGTCTACAACAATCAAATAAGATAACTCTAAATTTATTTGAAAATATGAAAACAAAAAAAAATGCTTAAAACCTTCTACCATCTCTCACTCAAATTTGTCTCTAATACAGTCACCCTCTTTGTCTTTAATATATATATATATATATATATTAGGATTTCAAATGCATGGATTCTCATCGAATGGTGTGCCTTAACCTTCGAAAATATAAAATATGAATCATAGTGCTTAGAATAGAGTTTCCAACTTGCATTAATGCATACACCATGACTTTTAGTTAACTGAACCTTACTTGGAAGAAGACAAAACCCAACAGGGAGCATCTTATCACCTAGACTATGCATGTGATTACTTAAGTTGGAACCAAACCTATTGGAAGCTAAACTAGTGCTTCTAAATATATAAAAGAACATGTGCCTTACTTTAATTATAGACAACAATTGTAAATAGGGAAAATCTAAAGTTGTCACATGCATGCATGTGCCCTTAATTATAGAATTTATTATAACAATAGTTGAGGCTTATTCACTCTTGTTCCCTCATCCATGTTACCTTGTCCATCATTGTTGTGTGTAGGATTTAGGGTCAATGGTAATCTTCATCATTTCCATGCCAAATGGAAGAATAATAAATTTGGGTAAATTAGCTAACACTCGCTCTTTATGGGGAATGCATTCTCCACCAAAACAAGTTACCACCTCTTCATATTGATCCTTTAGAATCTCAAAGGTGTACTACCCTTGTTCAAGGAATACTTTATGTTGGACCACATTTTCGATATAGACCTTGGTTAATAATCTTTGCATAAGGTTCCAAGTGTTTAGTGTAAGTTGTTCCACGTGAAAATGGTTCTAGTTCCTAGTCTAGTGTCTTGGACCAAGAGTTTGTCCACATTTGACCCACTTAGACTAGTGGTTATGCCATAAAATATTGTTTTTCCACTTACACAATCCATTCCTTATTCTATTGAGTCAATGCGCTCCTCAATGCTTCATTTATGGGGTATTTATTGAATTTCCCTATTTTAAGGAGACTAACTGTGCCCTCTTGAGGATTTGGTCAATTTTCTCATTAATGCTCCAAAACCAAGCCACTAAACCACCTCTAGTACCATCATGATGGTTCCTTTTACACTTGTTGACTAGCTAACCACTTCATGGTCCATCTAGGTTCATTTCACCTCATTATGGCCACTACTTGGATTTACACTTGGCACAATGTCATATATTGGGGGAATTAGTCAAGACAAGCCAACATTAATGTGATCTACTCAAATATCCACTAAGCCTCTCGATTTTATCTCTTGATAGAATCTATATATTGTACTCATGTTAATGAATAATATCTTAGTGGAAAACCTCCCACTGGAGTGATTTTCCTCTAGTGTTCTATCCAATATTTCTTCTCTATTCTTTCTATCTCTTTGTGCAAATAATTCTAAGTGAGATTATTTTTGCTATCTATATCTAGGAAGGAATGTTAGATGAATCAAAAATTTAGTTGTGATGTTGAGCATTCCAAAAACTTACGTGGTATCAGAGCTAGTCCAATGAAAAATAATTTCCATTGTTGCTTCCAGTTATTACCCTTGGTCATTTGGTTTCACCTTTTGGCCTTTCTTAAGCATGTTGTTGAAGTAAGGAATTTCAAAGAGTGTTGTTTGCAAGTACATGAAGAAATGGTATAATATTCAACAAATGATCCAATTCAAATTTCTTACTTTGTTTTTCATGAAGATAACATACGAGATGCTTCCATCAATATTGTTGAAGAGAAGATATTCCATCTCTTATAATTGTTCTTCCATAATTCTTCTATTTACGTTTCTAGTGTGTGAAATAGTGATCCATTGGATGTTTTGGAAAAAGGATCGAATCCTGGAGATTTTGCATTTGCTCTCCTTGCATCCATGCTTCTTATGTATCTCTATATGATTACTAGCACTAATCTTCAGAGTTGCACAGAATATGGAGAAGCCTTAGACATCACAATGGCACATTTGGGACTCTTGTTCCACCTTCTTGGAGCTAATTACAACCTTCTTGTGAATTTGATGCTTCAAGAGCCTTATGATTTGTCACACCCTGGTTTTGACCCCGTTTGCATGATGTATATAATGTAATTAATCGTGGTGAGGAGCTAAAGGAAAAAGCCCCACCGTCAATTTGGTTGTGTATGTTTCGGCAATAGGGGTAGTTGTCGATGGTATATTGTGCTATTTGGCACATTATAGTTTGGTATCATGTAAATACGCACATAAAATAAAATAAACCACAACCAGCTGGGGATGTCAAACCTTGGTCTATGGGGGGGGTGAAAGCCTTGTGTCATTTTCCCTTATCTCATCCAACCTATTTAATGTCCTATTTTGTTAGTTGGGGTAGTTAATGCTGAGTGGTGATGGGTGTGGCAGGACTGTCCATCCTTGCCCACATGCCCACTCCACTAGAGGATTCTTCCTCTTCACGTCGCGGGGGTAGAGGGGCGACCTTCCATTCACTTCTCACTCTCCGTGAGGCTATTCTGGCCGCTTTCTATTCTTCCTCACGCCTGGTCTTTACCTTCACGATTGTGTTATGGGGAATTGGGATCCTCATGCAGAGTCGTGGTTGTTCATCTTCACGTAGGGATGGCCACGTCCTTTCTCCTCACACAAAGGAATTCTGCATTGGTTTTCTTCATGTAGGGAGCGGGTGAATCCATTTTCACACTCAGGGACTGTGTGTAAGTTTCCTTACTGATTTGTGGCCCGTGCATATGTTTTCCTCTATGTTTTGCGGTTTGGTGCAAGTTTCCCTCATGCACAGAATATTGGAGTTGTTTTCCCATGTTGTGAGCCGTGCTCACTGATTATGTTGTGGGACTGTTTTCTTCCTCGCGTTTTGTTAGCTGTGGTGCCCAATTACGTTTTGGCCGCTAAGGATTCCTAGTGATCCGTTTTCTTCCATCAATGATGTCTCTGTTTTGTAGATTGTGTGACGTTGCCATAGCTCTCATTATGAGGCTGGGTTGCTGAATTACCCTATTTTGGGTTGTTGTTGAGTTGTTTGGCCATGCTAGGGCCAAGAACAACTCTGATTTGTCTTGCGGCTTGATTCATGTTCACCGTTTGGTTGGGATCGTCAACTGGTCGTCTTGCCTTCTTCACGGGGCTGTGAAGCGATTGTGTTACTGCAGTATGCAGTGGTTGGTCTTCGGACTGTTGTGAGTGGAATGTGGAGGTTGGGTATGCTTGAGAAGGATGGTGTTGTGGCCACCAGCTTAGCATTAGCCTTTCCTAGCTCCTTGATGACCGGGTGAATCCCAACTATGTTGGCTTGGCTGTGTTTTGTATATCCTTGGCTATGTGTAAGCTTGCATTGACCCTTATTCCTTGAGGAATCATGCCCAGCTCGGGGGTGGCAGTGTTTCTGAGAGATTGATGAGCACGCTGGCCTATGGTTGGGTGGAACGTTGCAGCAACATAGCTGGTTGCGGGAGAGTTCTTCATTAAAAGATAAGTAATCCTGATTGATTCATCTCTGCAATTATATCTATGGTTTCATGAACTATGATGAACATGTTCAATGCTGGAATATATGTGTGTTGCTTCCGCTGAATGTTGAGTAACTGTGTATCTTTGTATGATGGAATGCATCTTGGTATGTGTTATGTTCAAGCATGCATTCTATTAAGCTTGTTTTAATTTCAGATTGATGTCTATCCATGTTCTTGGGGATGTTTTCCCGTTTGTGTGGTGTTGGTCGCATCCTCTTCGCCGGTTGGAGGGATGGGGACGTGACATGATTCAATTGGAGTCACTTATTCTGAAGCACTTCAAGCCTCTTTTGGACATGGAACCCTGGTTGGTTCAAAGTTCAAGTCTGAAGAAAAACATCTGCTCTCCTATCAATGTATTTCAGTTATTCTACATGGTCCTAGGATTAATCATGAAACTGTACACAGTCTTGAGTTAGTTGAGCACATTCCACTTATTCCCAAGAATATTATTTCTCCAGGCATACTCATTTATTTTGGAGTGTATACACATTTTGGTTTCTCTTTCATGTCCATTTTTTAGGGAGTATTTTCCCCATGTGGGTTTACCTATTTCCTCAGTTCATATGGATCAATAATGTAAAGGGCGACCATAAGCCTTGTTGCTTGGGCCCTCAATAATTGCTCAAAACCATTTTTTGTTTAAGGGGGGATATTGGAACATATTTACCATCTATACCTTGGTTAATAATATTCGCATAAGGTTACAAGTGTTTAATGTAAGTTCTTCCATGTGAAAATGGTTCTAGTGTCTTAGACTAAGAGTTTGTCCACATTTGACCCACTTAGAATAGCATTTATGCAAGAAAATCTTGTTTGTCCACTTACCCACTCCTTTCCTTATTCTATGGATTCAATGTACCCCTCTATGCTTCATTCATGGGGTAGTTATTGAATTTCCCTATTTTAAGGAGACTGAGTGTGTTGTCTTGAGTACTTGGTCAATTTTCTCATTAATGGTCCAAAACCAAGCCACTAAACCACCTATATCACCCTCATGATAGTTCTTTTCACACTTGTTGACTAGCCTAACCACTTTTGGTACATCTAAGTTCATTTCACCTCATTATGGACACTACTTGGAGTTACACTTGGCACAATGTCATAGATTGAGGGAATTAGTCAAGATAATCCAACATTAATGTGAGCTACTCAAATCTCCACTAATCCTTTTGATTTTGACTCCTGAGAGAATCTATATAGTGTACTCATGTTAATGAATAATATTAGAGTGGAAAACTTGCCACTGAAGTGGTTTTCCTCTAGTGTTCTATCCAATAATTCTTATACATTCTTGCTATCTCTTTTTGCAAATAATTCTATGTGAGAATGTTTTTTCGTATCTAGATCTAAAAAGGAATGTCACACGAATCAAAAAAAATTTGTGATGTTGTGCATTCCAAAATATTACACTTTAGCAAGAACTGCATGCTAAATTTTAATCATTGATTCAAAAGCAATATTTAAAACTATCAACTAGATATTATACTCCATCATAACACCATAAAATACTTTCTCCTCAATTTCTCCCAAATCATAGCTAGAAGGCTATGTATAAACAATATAATACATAAGTGCAACATTGATTTGAAATTTATTAGGAATATTACTCACCCACAATTAGATTTAAGTGATTCCACTTGTTCATGTGCCTCATACAATGTGACCTGGGTAAACCATCTCAACTTTCTTGATTAGTTTGAATGGAATTGTAATGAAGCATCTATCCTTCATGAAAACTGCACTGATATGAATTTGATATATCTTGTTCTTTCTGAATAGAACTTAGGAAACCAAGATTATATCCTTCCACAACATATTTAAGAGGATTATGTGACTTAGATTACCATCCATTATCCTTCACCAAAACTGCACTGATATGAATTTGATATATCTTGTTCTCTCTGAATAGAACATAGAAAACCAAGATTATATCCTTCCCCAACATATTTAAGAGGATTATGTGACTTAAATTACCATACATCCTCATCAAATTTAACATTTGAACTCACCACTCTCTTCCACTTTGCTAGAATATAGATTTGGTAAGCCCTAGAGGTCTTGTGGTAAGCAAATAATATATCCTTGATGCTTGAGTTAGTCCTTATTTTAACATGGACATCAATATCACCCAATACATAAAAGTGTTATACCTAAGGTTCCCACCCATATAGATTTTCTTTATAGTATTATCCTTTAATATAATGGAGGAAATATATATAGAATTAAAATAGTCATATCACACAGATTTACACAAACACAAATGGGAAAATACATGTCATGGATCATTGCGTTGGGTGTCTCCATGATCAATAAATTTTTCCTCTCTGTTGCCCTATTTTGGCGAGGGTTATAACGTATTTTCATATCTCTAATTGATCCAGTCTTATTTGCAAAATGCATCAAAGTGTGTGGAGGTGTACTCTCTTCTATTTTCAAATATCAACACCTCTCTCTCTCTCTCTCTCTCTCTCTCTCTCTCTCTCTCTCTCTCTTATATTCTTAACTAAGGGTTTGAATTCTATAAACTTATTAAACAAATCATTCTTAATAATAAAATTTCTCTCTCTCTCTCTCTCTCTCTCAACTTATTAAAAAAATCATTCTTAATAATAAAATCTCTCTCTCTCTCTCTCTCTCTCTCTCTCTCTCTCTCTCTCTCTCTCTCTTGTTCGTAATAAAATTTATTCAAGTATACCTGAGACATGGTAGAAACAATTTGTCAAAGAGGCTAGCCTGGTGGGTTAGCTCAAGTGGTCGAGTGCTGTAAGTTGTGAACACAAGGTCACGGGGTCAAATCCATGGGTGGATATACATTGCTATATAAGGGCCTCACTTGATGTCCCCATTGGGTTAGCTTTGTAATCAAAGTGAACTGGGTGAGGACCCTTTGGGTGCCCCCCCTATGACTTATTCTTATGGGTGTAGTAGCCCCGTTGGGGAGTGTGTGAACCACTGATCAAAACTGTGAAGGAGGCTAAGGACGTTGGTCTACATTATATCACATGAATTTCATTTACCTATGAGATTTAAATGTCCATTATTGAAAAATGTCATCAACATACAACATGCAGGTCAAACATACTTTTCTTTTATAAAAAAATCAACATGTGGTTTAAAGTTTTTTTGGAGCAGTTAAACTTTTATTGACCCAAGGGAACTTCCATGATATTGCATGGAAAATCCTTTAAAACCTGTGTGGTTGTTCCTTGTTTAGACTAATAAATTCAATGGTGCATTCAAGGCCCCCTTGTTGCATTTTCAATTCCAAATATGTTCAAATTGTCTTCTACGCATTAAAGAGCCCCATATTTGTACTTGGAAACCAATTCATGAAGGAGAGCATTCACATATTGAAATATTTCTTTGAATACCTCCAAATTGGCTATGAAAGGAATCCATGGGAATGTATTCCAAAAGAAAAATACAGATCAAATTTATTCTTCATGAATATACTTGAAGGACATCTCTTTCATCCACATTCTTACCATTCATTGACATCTGATCTCTCTTGGCTTCTTCCTCAAGAAGCAAGTGTTTTCCTTTAGAATCCCAGATTGGTTAGTGAGAAATTAGAGGGAATTCAAAAGAACCTCCCAAAGGGAGGCTTATTACTATTTGAAGCTACATTTATCAAGGTGATACTATTGTAATCAAATCTTTTCCATTGGATAATAAACATTTGGTTGAATCTCACCTCTTTATTGTGTTTTTCATGTCATTTTGCAAGTTTAATATTAGAAGTAGCTCATGTATGTGTTGTTGTTTATTTATGTCTTGAACACCATAGTATTGGTCATACTAACCCACTCATGTACTATTTCCTTAATTTCAACCTTCAAGGAAAGCAGATTTAGCTTACCAATGAGCCGTCTTTCCCACAATAGTATTATCAACTCTAGTTTTTGTTTTTCTTTATTTTAACAACTAGTATAGTCTGTCTACTTTATTTTTATAAATTCACAATGGAATTTGAGCCCAAAATATGATGACAGAATCTTACGAAATCTGACATAAAGTACTTTTTTTCGGATTGCAATGATGAAAATTATTGTACCTTTCAATTTTTTTTGTCATCTTGCAGCATTGTCGAGTTTTCGATTTCCATCCTCGTAGGTTTTTCAATGAGATTTATTGTCGGTTAAGCAACATTAGATCATCGTATTTGTGACAACATGTGAACGGAGGGTCGTCGTATTTGTGAATACATGTGAAGGGATGTTCGTCAAAATTTCGACGAGCACAAGCTATTTTTTCAAATTGTACAAAGGCATATTTCCAATGGTAACTAGGTTCATATAGTCGGATATTCGATGACTGTGAAATTATAACTATAAAATTTTTTAAACATTCCGACATGTTTTCTATAGAAGCAACATACGGTTTGGGGAAATTATTTATTCCTCAACGGACGGTTTGAGGAATTGTTTTATTCTTCGATGACTGGTTCAGGGAATTTTTTTTCTTCGACAGAAAGTTTGCGGGAGTTTTTTTATTCTTTGACAAACAAATGTTTGAGAAAATTGTGATGCATGGAACTTGATTGTTTAATATTTTCAATAGAATTCATTCATGAAGTTTGTGACAAAATTTCAAACAACAATATTCCTGATCCAAACGAAGAAAATCAACAATTGCTTGCTAGACTATGGGATGCAACAAAACGAATAGGTGATGGGAAATGTTTTTGTCCATGTAGTCAATGCAGGGGATTTAAGAGGAGAATAATATTGATCGCAACAACCAAAAAACATTGTAAAGAACATGGACACGCCGAGGAATGAATATTGTCCATTTGTAGGTTTAGCATTATAAATTTTTTTATTCTCTACTTTGCTAAATGTATGTATTATTTTAATATTTCATATATTCACTATTAACTATTGATGTATTCATGTATTTATAAAGGAAAGACATCCTACGACATATCGTCCAGAGGAAGTGCTTTCAGAAAAAGTACCTGGGAGGATCATGGAGCGTTTATGTTTAATGGAGAACAAGTGATTGATCATATTGAAGAGGATGATCATACTGATAACGCATTTGAAGATGATGGTACAAATACATTGATCCATGATTCATTTAATGTTATAATGGATGATGACGATGACAATGATAATGAAAATATTGATGACTTTGATGATGCTCATGGTATACCTCTTATCGATAAGTTATACAAACCCATGCATGAAGGCTCCAAAACAAATCTTCTCTCTGCTATATTATTGATAATGAACTTGAAGGTTATGAATGGTCTTTCAAACATATCAATCACATGGATGCTAAGGTATGTAAAATAATCCATCACAAATATACGATCGTGAGAAAGTTTATCTTTATTCCTGTAATAATTGTATTGCTAATTCATAATTCAAATTAATATCGATGAAGTGTGTTTTGCTAATATTATTTATATATTATATAAAATCTATTTTTATTTTTATTTGATGTAGCTTGATAGCTGAATTTTTGTTACCACCACCAAATATTTTACCTCGCACATATCGAGATTTATCTTCCATCATGAAAGAGATTGGAATGCATTATGAAGCAATTCATGCATGCCCTGATGACCATGTTATATATTATAATCAGGATGAATTTGCAACAGAATGTTCAGAATATCATAGAAGTAGATATTAGACAGATCAAGTAACAAAAAAGGTGCCTCAAAAGGTTCTTTGTTATATTTCCATCATTCCACGTTTGCAACGACTGTTCATGTGCAATAACATAGAGTAATTTATGGATTACCATGCCAGGAATAGAAGGAAATATGATGTTATTAGAATTCCTAAAGATGGTTCTGCATTTAGAGATATGGAGGAAAAGTGGCTTCACTTTCAAGAAGAACCCCATAATCTTAGGATTTATTTGGTAGAGGATGGTGTTAATCCATTTGCACAGATGAAATCCATTTACATGGCGCAACGTATTTTTGTTATCAACAATAACATTCCTCCATGGTTGTCAATAAAGAGGGAGCACATAATGTTGTCAATGATTATTCCAGGTATTTTGTGTCTACAACTGTTTTATTTCTAATGAAGTTGTGGCATCTCTTGTTGTATTATGTTTCCTAATGTCATATATATATATTTTATTTTACTCTTGTGCATGGTTTAATATCTTAATGGTTCTCATAATTATATATTTTATATGTACTTCAAATCAATCAGGTAAGTTCCAAGTCAAAGATATGAATGTATATATCGAACCTCTTATAGACGAGCTACTGAAGTGATGGAATAGCATCACTTTGTATGACGTACCTAGACCAATATGACAAAGGAAATTTCAATTCCATGCAATGGTTGTATGGACAATACATGATGCCCCAAGGTTAACCCAATTTCGTGGTTTGTATTTTTAAGTTCCACTTTAATTGCATTTAATTATATGAAGTAGTTAATATAGTTTATATATAATTATAATTGACACAGATATTCCATATCTATATATTGTAGGTCTTTAGACAAAGGGTAAATTTGCATGTCTAGTTTGTGGTCCTAAGATCAAATCTTCTTGCTCAAAAAGCTTAAGAAAGGAGGTGTTTGATGAGTACAGGAATTTTCTCTCTAAGAATCATAGGTATAGAAATTTCAATGGGAATTTAGAGACTGCATTAAAACCACAAAGAATGGCACCTCACCTTTGGAAGATGCAATACAATAGAAATCGTCAAGAGTTTACTGTAGTGGCCATAATTGATTTATGTATTTATTTATAAACTAATATTCATGATTTCCTTCGTGATCATGAAGGAATTAATGGGATTTCACGAGGAATGAAAAGTAATCCTATACAATTCAGCAGGATGCCCTACTATGAGCACCTAAAAATTTCTCATCTGTTTGATATAATGCATATTGGAAATAATGTGACTGAAACATTATGGCCCGACTACTAGAGCTAAGGAGAGAGAAATATAAAATTGTGAAAGTTTTCAAAGACATTCAAGAAGGAAACCATGCAATGAAAGACAACATTTAATTTCATAGCAACAGAGACCAAATTAATATAAACTCAATTCCATGGATGTTTACAAAGAAACAAAGTAATGTTGTTAAAGAAGTGATGCAGATAATTAAATTCCCCACTGGATTTTGTGCGAACTTGAAGAATATCATAACAAAAAAGGTGATTTTATGGGGGTCAAAATGCATGATTGGAACGTCTTCATCAAGGTAATTATTATTGTTATGTCCATATTGTTTTTTTCATTTTATTGCATAAATTTGTTTTCTTGTTTGTATACTCTTAGTTTAAAAAATGACATGGTTTGTATATTGATACAATATGTTCTACCTCTCTCTCTCCCTAACAACTTCAACGACAATGTCAAACAAGTTATATATAATCTTGGAAAATACATGACGTAACTAGCGATTAGTTTCTTGTGCTTAGTGTTTCTTTAATTATTCGTATAATTTATATTCATTTTTTTGCATTAATTCATGTTATGTAATTTAATGTTTTTTTCCTTAATTATCGTTATTGGTTTGCGTCACTTGTAGATGGTTGACATCTAAAGAAATCCATAAAGAATATATACAGTATTGGAGGAGATAAATTCCTCGTATCATGTGTGAAATGTAGAAGCATCTACCTTCGGAATTTTTTAATGCACATGAACACTACCTCATACACGAAGTTGAGGAGATTGAATTGTGTGGACCTGTGCACTCAAGGTCCATGTGGAAGGTTGAGAGACACTTGAAATTTGTGAAGGGTTTGGTGAGACAATGAGCACGTGATGAGGGTTCTATGATGGAAGTATATATGGTATACCAAAACATGTTGTATGTTAGTGAATATCTTCCTAAGTTAGCGTCAAAGCTCAATTTACGTCGCATTTGTGATCTAGACTCCAATAACTATTTTGAAGGGGAGTGCCTGAAGGGGAAAGGTAGGTTGAGGAAGGTGAAAGGTAATTATTAGCTAGTGGATGTTAATTATATCATACATATTCTAATTTCATATTCAATTTATTGCATCAATTAAGAG
>LPNX011064111.1:169754-201430 GCA_001517045.1 Pseudotsuga menziesii
TTGACCCAGACTGGATCGTATTGTTCACAGGATTCAAAACTGATGTGACACCTAACCCCAACCAAATGTTCCCAATGTTCCCTTAAATTTCCTTGGTTTGATAAGTTCCCTAATGCGGCTCTACCCATTTCTAAGCTAGAGAAACATATTAAGCATGAGCAAGGAAATGACAAATGGGAGAGTATTGAGGTTTATCTTGAGCCAACAATTCATAGATGGAGGTCAACCCATAATGAAAAATATCCTATCTTGATGCAATTGTTATTTCTATTGTTCATTGATGTTAATTTTCACGTTGGTTAGCTGAGATAGATGTCTTTGGTGATTTTTTATATATATAATTTAATAGCCCGAGAAACCTTATTGAAAAATTTAACTTTGGCCTTCAGGTGATGTACAAAAATGACCACCAACCATATTCTTGTGGACACTATGTTTGTGCTCACGTTACTTTTTCGAATGAAAATATAGCATGACCATTTTATTAGAATAAAAAAACAGAGTATAATCAGAGAAAGGCCCCTAGGGATTCGTTAAGAAGTAAGATTGGGTTCCGAGATGGAAATTTGTATGTTCTTGCATCAACAAATAACAATAACCCAAAGTTGTTAACCCATGATATATAAGTTCTACACCATTCATACAAAACAAAACCCTCCACTTTGCATTGGATCCCTATTTGTTTCCCTATAAAAGAAACCATGTGGGTTTTTTGCATTTATGTAAGGGTTTACTTGCTTCCCTTATTTTCTATGTTTTGATAGTTCGCATACCATTCCAAAATCGTGCACATCTAGCTGGCGCTCACAGGGTTCCAATACCTATCCAGAAGCACGGATAGTTGGCCTTCGCAGGGTCTCGAACACTCTTTTTTGAGAGGATTTAGGTGGAGCTTCAACACTCCTTCCCTCTCATTAGAGCCTGTAGAGGTCACAAAGTTCACCACGGAGGTCAAGTAGTTGGAAAAGGAGGCCGAGGAGGTCAAGGAGTTCATAGAGCAGGTTGGGGAGGTTAAGGAGTTTGTAGAGGTCACAGAGGTCAATGCGGAGGTCGTAGAGGAGGTCAAGTAGTTGGCAAAAGAGGCCGAGGAGGTCAAGGAGTTCATAGAGCAGGTTGGGGAGGTTAAGGATTTTGCAGAGGTCACCACGAAGTTTGTAACATAGGTTGAGGAGGTTGAGGTTTTCACATAGGAGGTTAAGGTGGTTGAGGAGTTCATAGAGGAGGTTGAGGAGTACATAGATGAAGTCAAGGAGGTCATCGAGGATGTTGAGAATCCACAAAGGACATAATGACTCCAAAATTGGTCAGTACCCATGCTTACTTCATCGAAAATTTATGAGTTTGACATAATGTGCTACAGATTTTGGTTGGACACCATTTTTGTGTGAAATGTGCCTTTAATTCTTCACATTTTTGAATCATCGTAGATATGAGCACAATGATTAGTCATGGTCTTCCCTTCCCATATGTGTATAGTCTAATACTACATACAGAGGAGAGCTATAAAACGATGTTTCAAAACCCCTTACCTTGATTAATAGTTGTTCCTAGTAAAAAGGCAATCGATCTGAAACCAAAAAGACGCAGACATTTTTCTTCATGAGCTTCCTTACATGTTTGGGTTCCAGGGATCTGAAACCAAAAAGACACAGACTGAAACATTATAAAAGCCTCAATAGACATAGACGTAGACTAAACAGTATAAGAGGTATCTGAAGATTCAAGAAAGTATTCCAGTTGAAGCATCAAATAAATATTGCAAATAAATTCCATTCAGAAACATCCTATATTCTCATACAATACTAGTTGACATGCTTTTTTTGGAGTTTGAATTTTTCTGACATTGCTGAATGTGGATTTTGTAGACATTGTGATTGATGACTTGTTTTCTTCAATAACCACTGCTAATATATGGTCATTTATTTGTGGCACCTAGCTTTCACCCAAATAATAATTAACGATGAAGACTTTAGTTTGAAAACGTTTGTTACCCATATCATTAGTAGTGAAGTAATACTGAATGCCAGGAATACTTCTTTTCTTTTTCAAAAGTATGTTGTCTTATATATATTAAGACAACAACAAAGTACAAAGTAAAGACCCTCACAACACTGAATTTCCTCCTTGTCAACCAATGAAGGAAAGCATACTGGACTGGGATCCCATACTAGAGGATGCAATGTACCTTCTTTCTAAGTAAAAGGAATTTTCACAAACTTTAGTTGCTGAGCCATATGAAAAATCATCGAGATTTAAAATCCATTCTACTAAAATCCTTTTGAGAATATTCACAAGTAGCTTTACATTTCATTTTTCATAAATAACATAGAGTTGTGATCCAGAGGGCATGCCAAAAACACCAATTCATCTTCTTACATAGCTAAGGCTCACCATAAGAGTTGTCCTCTCCAATGTCTGGGATTATAGAAAATATCATGATCCAACTGTCTTGTATAATATCATTGTGGTCTATTGAAATTTCAATTCGAAAATATGTCTCTAATATTTTCTTTCTTTCTATAGTATATGCCACCATCAATTAGGCTAGGTCCATCAAGTCTATGTTAGTTATATAGGCCTTCGAACAAAAGCCTACCACCCAAGCACCTGAGTATATAGCCAATGCAAGTTGTCCAAATGGATTAATCCTCACTCAGTATACATGCCATTCTTTCCATTTGATGAGTATCCTTCCATGAAGAGAAACTATCCAGAATGACAGAGTCCCTATGAATGGTCTCTTCCCCAACCCCCTCTATGTTCCTAAACAGAAAAAATGACTCTCAAAATAGCACAAGAAAGGGGAATAATGAATTGAATTGGAATGAAAGCTCACACCAATCCATGACCCAGCTTGGTATGGCCACCACCATCTACTACTAGGTTGGGAATGTCACCACAATCCATGACTAGTCCTAGATGGCTTATACAGTCATGAACAAGCACTTAGAGGGATTACATAGTAATTCCCAACTTCTAGACGATATATAAAGTGATAGCCTAGCCTAGGAGGATCATACACATTCATGTCCCAGCTACAAATAGGTCACAAACAAGGTATAACAGCCCCCAAAAATTGTAAAAACCTTGAAATATGCCCTAAAAAGCCCTAAAACAGTCCAAATTTTTCCCTAAAACCCCTCCTCTTTTCTTCCTTTCCTTCCTCTATTTCCTTCTCCTCTTCTCTCAATTCCTTTTGGACTAATCCCTCTTCCTTTGGACCACTTCCAAGCCTCTTGGTATACCTCATTCTTCCCATGAACTTCCACCAATAGTCCAAGGGATGCATTTTCTTACCCTCATCACCCTTTCCTTGGCCTTAAAATAACCTTCCTGATCACATTGGACCTATAACCTCTTTGTTTCCATGAGGTAACAACCTTATTCTAGCAATATACAGTTTGCAAATTAATTTTGCAAATTGTCTCTAAACACTACCCTAAGCCTCCACCTGCACATATAGCAAACAAACAGATGGTTGAGGTTAAAATAAGTGATAAATAGCATATTTTGGATGCACACTACCTAGGGCACTTTGTATAGTACGTTTCATACCTCATATGCAAACACATGCTTCTCTTTTTCCTTTATTGATATGAATGGACAGTCTTACAACTAACTGGTAATTGCATAATGAAATGAGGGATGTTACATGCATTTGATAGGACTGTCATAGGTGTTTGGTGTTGTGTTTGGATATATGATAGAAATAAAGGATTTATCTATTTTCTAATTATAAGTATCTCAAGTTTAATTGCAACTACCTAGATCCAAGGGCTACCAAATCAACCCTAGCCCATCACTTGCACACTCACCAAGGCTACTCCCCTCTCTTATGGAATTTAATATTATTTTGGAGGATTTGGTCCATCATTTCAAACATGGAAAAGTTGATCCTTGATACTTATATATTATCCCAAGAACATGGTTGTGTGGTGGCTACTTTATGATGGAGGTCTATATCAATCTCATTGGTTGCACCCTTCTCTAGGGCACACCATCTTTGCAGTTGTTTTTAGTAAGAGTTTGATTTGGTTTAAGAATGAAATGGCCCTTTGCTCACATGCGCCTTAATTTAAGAAGAGGAGCACTTTGCATTTGAGGCTCTTTGTGCACACATCTCAAGGTCACACCACTCCAAGAATCCTTGCAAGTCATCTAAGAAAGAGTACTCATGTTAGGACAAGACAAGTGGCATGTTGGTGAATATGTCAAGCACATTTGAACTCTTCAAGGCTAACATCCTAAGGTTTTGGCCTCATTTTATTAATTTTTGTGTTGGTAGTAGTTGGATGGAAACCTACAAAAGAATAGCAGATCCTCATTTGCAATGTGTTTCTTCCATTGTGGAGAAATGTCCTAGGCCATTGGGTTGAATGCTGAAGATATATTTGCAGATTTGGAGCTATATTTTGGGATATTCAAGGCTATCATTTTTCATTATAAGGCTGTTGTCATGTGCTATTTTTTTCTTTTCATAGATGAAAAATACTTCTTCTAATATAGTGTTTATTATCCATCATAGGAGGGTTGTGAAGAGTGATCTGTTTGTCCTCTTAAGATTTGATAATATCAGGTATGAATTGTGTAATGTATGGACTGATTACTCAATGGAATATTGTCAAGTTTATTGGATATATTCAACTTTAATGTTATAATTTGAGGCACATATATAATGGAATTTTTGTAGTATATTTTTGAGATTTGTACATTGGATGTAAGTGTAAATTGTAGACATGTTATGGCCAAGCCTTAAAAATATTCTAGAAAAAGCTTGACACGCATAATTAGGGATTTTGGATCAAGTGAAAGATATAGTTTTTCTAATCCTATGAACGAGGAATTCAACAATCAACGCCATTGACATCGGGTTACATGGAGGGCTTGGTGCTTTTGATTTAATGTCATTCCCATATTCTCATACATGATAGAATCTAAGGAAAAAGCTACAATCCTACCAATCTTGCATTAATAAAAAATGTTGTCTACCGAATTTATACTCTCCTTGTAATGTTTGATGAGGTTGGAACCACTATCAAAACCCTAGGTCCTTCTCAGATGGACTCAAACCCTAGCACTTCAATTATCCTCTAGGTTTTGTCTTGCAAAAACCCCAACCCTTCAAATATCTTCTAGGGTTTGTATTTCACAAACCCTAGAACCTTCCTTCCTTGCATAAAGACAAGTATAAAGACTCCAGGAAAGGTTTTCTTCAAGTTACAATTGATCCAATAAAATATCACATGATTCTACATGAATACTAGAACTAAATACACTTTCCTTAGGGCTCAAGTCCCAACATATTATAGATCTGAAATTTACTTATTAACAACAGAATTGTTACAGCCACAAATCTACCCTCTTAGCTTCTATATACTTGTCAAATCACTCAACAAAATTAGCTAACTGTTTATGATAAATCAACATACCATGGAAACCCTAGAAACTACTCATTCACCATGCGAATATACTTTGAAAACTAGCTCTTAAAGTACACAGACTGGACAACAATGTACACTTGACATATACATAAAAATGAAGTTACAAGGACATGCCAAAAACTTATCACAAGTTGGTACAAAATAGTCCTTCAATATTATCCACAAACTAGGAATCTCCAATGCACCCAAACCCTAGCTAGGGTGTCTACCATAATTAAAAACACTAATGAGCAATACAAAGGCCTATCAATGTATCCCACCAAGCTATCTAGCCACACCAAAAGCCTTAAAACAAGTTAGAACCAACACCAACAAGTATGATTCTTGATCTTTCACCAAGCTTGCATCAGAAAAACTCTCCAAGCAAAGTGCTCCAAGACTCCTCTAGGGTTTCTTTGCCACAAAACCTAGGTCCCTCTCACATGGACTCAAACCCTAGCACTTAAGTATCCTCTAGGTTTTATCTTTCACAAACCCCAACCCTTTAATTATCTTCTAGGTTTTGTCTTTCACAAACCCTAGAACCTTCCTTCCTTGCATAAAGACAAGTATAAATATTCAAGGAAAGGTTTTATTCAAGATACAATTGATCCAATCAACTCTCACTAGATTATACATGAATAATACAACTAAATACTCTCTCCTCCCTTCATATCCGGGAGGACAACAATAGTAAAGTGGACTAAATCCACAAGCATCCTAATCTATTGTAAAGATATGGTCTCCTCTTGAAGTGCTCTCTGTCCAAGGTGTACACCACCCTTTTGTAGAGAGCACACATATAGGAATTTCAAAACCATGGACTGGTGTGACCTTTCCTTTCCATCTTATGAATTGGATATGAATTATTACAAAATTCCACCATAAAGCAGGGGAGTTGGTTAGGCATGGCTGTAAGGTTCCCAAAAATGTTATGGGTACTGATTTGGATAAGTTAGAAGGTGCCATAAATTATAAATTCAATGAGAAAAGTTTGTTGGTTGAGGCTATTACACATGCCTCATGTCCCCCATCAAGATTCTCTTTCTATCATTGATTGGAGTTTGACGTTTGAGAAGAAATTTAGATCATCTCATAACAATACATCTCTTCTTTACTTAAACTGGCCTTCGACCTGGATGCTTTATTGTTTTGTGTTGATGCAGGAGCATATCACTCTCATAAAAATATTCAAATTTTTATTTAGACATTAGGGTCTTGATATTTCCCAAGGGATTGGATTCTCTTAAATGAAATTAGTGTAATTTTCGAAAGTTTGTAAATAGGTTTTAGGAAGCCTAAAACCATGCATAAATATATGATCTTCATAGACACTTTTGTAAATATCAAGAAAATAGTTAATGACGCATTGAATATAAAGGATTGAGTTATTCAGTTCATTGGATATAGGGGTTGACTCTATTATTAAACATGTGTTACAATTTTATAACATTTAGTGTAGGAGTTTGTTGTGATGAGTTGGAATTTTATCTAAGTTATATGTAATCCTACGAGTGTAGAGTAAGGAGAGAGGAGTGGCCAAGAATGTGAATAATTCGGCTAATGTAGAGTGGAGAAGTGACCTAGAAGTTGTGTGATCAGGTCGATGTAGATAGAAGCTCTCTGAATGTGAACTGATCTATAGAGGTTGGAGAAAGTAATGCATTTTGTCATATATGCGATACTAACGACACCTTCAATTCATTTGTTATATGACTTTAGCCTTGTCTACGGGGATAACAATATGAGTTCAGACCGTTTATCCAAGGAAACATTGAATATGAAGGCTGGCCTCCTCTCCTTCTCGTAACTTTTAGAAGGAGAAATCATTGAGGGAGGCATTATACAGCTATGTTAAGATCTTTTTATTTATGTGGCATAGTCGTTTTTTGTTCTTTCGATTATGGGATACATTAGCATCTTTCTTGTTTTAGCTGGGGATATAGAGTTTGTTTTCATCCCCTCAGGGGTGTGTTTTCTCCACCCTCGATGCCTCCTTGGATAAGCTATTTGGGCTCCTTGTGTTCTCTGTGTGGTATTGCTACTTCAGTCATCTTGGGATTGTGGGTTCCGTCCCTCCCCTTAGGAATTTTTTTGATACTTATGATCTCCACTCATTTCTAGACTGACTTATTTTCAGGATCATGTAAAAGTTACCTTTTATTCACTATTGAATATCAAGGAATACCTCTTTTTCTTCTAAAAAAAAGTTACAAAATATTTGCAAATGATTTTATTCGATGTATTGAGATCCATAAACTGGGTCTTTAATATTTTTGTTTGAGGAAACAAAATAAATTTAAAAAGATACACCTAAGAATATTCTAAAAAACATAGTTTGTATTTTGAGATAAATTTCCTGAAGTATTTTCTATGGAACGACTTGATATTTATATCATGTTAAAGGACTATGTGATGAACTATTACACTAGGGAATTATTTATATTTTTCCGGCCATGGTGTAGGTAGAACCAAATCGGTATTTGTCAGACATGTATTCCTCCAGCAAGGGGAGTTTGGGAAGGCTAGAGGAAAGTGAGACATCAAGTAGGTCTATAAGGGATAGATCAACTAGATGTCTGAAGAACAGAATAAAATTCAATAAACACATGGAATTTTTTCTCATATGAGGGGGGTCATTTCCCTATGATGATGAGACAATAGGAGACATCGAGGTGCACTTAAGGTACAAACACCTAGTGAAAGAATGGGTACCTAGGGATCTTCCTCAAGTCAACACTGATTTTTGTGTGAATGAGAGGATATATAGAATTGCAACATCGTCATTACATGGATTGTGGTTGTTTTTTATGGATGGCATAAAGGTCAGATACGACATATGCACATAATTGATGGATTATATTGGACCCTCTTACAACTACAATGATTGGATGCACCTAGTCCAATATACACGGAGTATGCATAGATATGGGTTGTCAGCAAATTATTTACAACTGAAAGATAAAGATCAAAATAAAGAAGCAATGTTGTACATTGACAGAAGGAAAAAAATAACTAGGAATATTGTGGGGTTTATAAATATTACACAATCAGGGTCTAAACTTAAGCAACCCAACTCCATATTTGAGGTGCATGAAGAAAAGCGTGTCTTTGTATGTGCCATTAAATCAATAGTTGTTGGGGAATAGATGCTTATTACTTACAATTTGAATCAAGTAGATACAAACAAGGTTAGTATTGATGTGGTAAAAACAAAAATTTACCCAACCTTTTATTAATTATTTTAACATCTTTAGCATTATTCGTTAGCAGATAATTATAATTTTTTAATATATTTCATATGTTGACTTCGTAGGGAGGTGATGGGGGGCGCATCACACCAGCAACAGATGAGAGGAGTACACAATCCATGAGGCAACATGTATACATCAAAATGTTATGTTATTAAATTGTTTTAGTGAGTATTTTGGTTTCGTTAGGTAATTTTTAGTATGTTTTTTTATGCAGGGTTCTGTCAAGGGCACCTCCCTCATAGTAGATGTTCCTAGATCTGCCTCAAGGCGGCAGGTATACATTGATATTGCCATTGTAAAAATTTAGGCTGGACAAACATAGATGTTGTTATGTTTTTTCAATAGTATATTCGATTTGTTTATAAAATCTTATCTATTTTTCATGCAGAGTGTTGATCGAGGAAGCCACCCATCAATTGATCAGACAACTGCAGCCTCGGGGCAACAGGTAAACATGAATGTAGTTCTACATTTTAAATACTTTAAAATTGTACACATGTATAACGTGTAGCATAATGTTTATTTTGTTATGTATTTTTCGTTTTTATGTTTGCGGTCATTATGATAATGTTGTCTACTTTTTTGCAGGTTGTTGATCGAGGAAAGTCCCCAGCTGTTAATCAAATGACTAGAGCATCGTGGAAATAGGTAAACCTGAATGCAATTCTATATTTTAAATACTTCAAAACTGTACACATATAAAACATGTACCATAATGTTTATTTTGTTATGTATTTTTCATTTTTATGATTGCGTTCACTATCATAATGTTGTATACTTTTTTTGCAGGTGGATGATTGGGGAAAGCCCCCAGCTGTTGATGAGACCACACCATCATCTAGGAATCAAGTAAACATAGATGTAATTCTAGGAATCTATCATGATAGACAATTTTTTTTAATATAATTTTTTGCATAGACTATTACTTCAACAACTAAGCAATGTTTTATATATTTCTGTTGCAGAGAAATGCTTCGGTTTATGAAATAGTAACTCAGCAGTCTTTAGAATTTGATGTCTACTAGTTGTTCAGTGATGATGAAATTGTTTTGTATATAGACCAATTGAAGGTGCTACATAAGACCTTGAAAAAACAACATGAGGAAATGGCCCGTCTAGCATTGACAGTTCCATAAACAGACGAGATCAAATCAAAGATTCAATTGTTGATCCAGAGATGTCATTCCTTGAAAGTAAGTTACAGAATCATAATGTAAATTCATTTCGAACTTTAAAATTTTTAATTTTATATGATATTGAACTTATAATACAATGGTTTGTATTTACAAGAAATTTTGTAAAAAAACACTGGTGGTGAAGGCGGTGTTGGTCCCAATGACCAAACCACTCCATGTACACCACATACTACACCCTTTTTGTCCACTGAACAGTCGGAAACACACTCTGCTACACCCTCGAGGCTAGCAAAGGGTGCAGTTGATGCTGACTGATGCACAACAGATCATGCAGAAGAAGGGGTGGAGGCAGGGTTTGATACTAATGTTGATGCTGAAGCAGCATCTCTTGGATCTTCTCATGTCACTAGCACTGGTTCAATAGTGACAACATTTTTGATGAACAATGAACTTGTTCCAATAAATATAGAGAAGATTCCAGGTAATTATAAATTGTTCAATTTAGTTTTTATAATTTGTTTCTAATATACCAATACTTTTTTTTAATGTTCACTAATGATGGCATGATTTTTTTGTAGGAAATGATGTATTTTATAAAAATCTAAATGGTTGGCCTTGGATATCTTCGGACCCACCATTCGCACAAGGTGGGACAAACAACCAAAATATTTAAAGGATGAGATGACTAATCGGTTGGTTTGTTTGTTCAGAAAATATACCTTCGATACATCGAATGTCCTAAAGAAGGCTAGACAACATCTGAAGATTGTCTAGGACCAATATAGGGTTCTCCTCGAAAAGAACCCTAGGTATGAGCACCCTTCAATGATTCCATCAATGGAGTGGAAATCCCTTATGGAAGATGGAAAAGAGAATGGTCTGAGAAAAGTAGGAAAGATACCACCAGGCACAGGGAGGTATGCAATACATTCTATTATCTCCTAAATAAATTAGTCTTCAATATATAAGAATCAAAAAATTTATTTGGTATAGTGATGAAGATTTCAGGGCACATTATGAAATATTTTGGTGTTTAATAAAGTTTGGAATTCCTTGTACTCTGGTTTTTCCCATAAAAATCAAAGTTTAGCTTTCGATGGCTTAGGCGAACGTCTCAACTGTTCATTAGCCATCGAAAAGCCCAGATTTTGTAAGCTTAAAAACAGAACTCAACACTACCTTATCCATTGAAAGATCAATAAATATAAAATGGTTGGCGCATCCATCACAATAAGCAATTGTCAACAAAATGAGTGCCACCATCAAGCCATTAACCACCGAAAATACTGGACCTTCAATAAATCATGAGTTGATAAGAGGGATCGTTATAAAATTGAAGTGACCTATCAAAACGTAAACCCTCTCTACCCTCCACTTGTCCCATGTCTATGGTCGAACCACCACAAAGCATTGGTTTCCATTTAGAATGATTACGGTACTGGCTAGCTTATGGGTCTCATCAGAATTTACTGTCACCCTACTCAAATCCAAATTGCCAGTCAGCTCCCTCAAAATCAGTACACCCTCCTTAACTCATTCCACAATTCTTGCTTTCATCCTCACTGAGCCAAGCCCCCTAAAATCTAGCACTGTAATTGCCTTCTCTAGGGTTTGAATTTTCAATTTTGTAGGTACAAAAGAGAAATCTAGGAAATGAAGAAAGGAGGAGGACCTGCCCTAAGAAAGTAGCTGGGTGATATTGGCTACCTTGAATCACATCTAGAGGTGTGTCAGTTTTTCAAAGACAAAGGATGCTATAGGTTCTGCAAAAAGATTTAGGGATCCCATCAACAAGTGGCATAAGCCTTTTCTCTCTCCTTTGATGGCTCGGAAGCAGTGATTGGCAGAGAGGAATTCCAAGTGGATGAGGCTCTGACAGCAGAAGTAACAGAGCTCCTAAGGACTGGGGAAAGCTGGTTCAAAAACACAATCACAAATAATGTAGAATTCAGGTATTACCTAAAGCCTAAGCACAAGAATATCGTCTAGAAGAAGAGGATTCCCACATCCTCTCTTGAGGAAAAATGGTAGCATTTATTGAAGGAAATTCTGGTCTACATCACTTTTGAGGGCATGCATAATAGGGTAATGATATACCATTTCAAGTTAATGAACAATTTTATTGGGAGGAACCCCTTGGAACTTGCCTTTTTACCTATACAAGAGCTTGACTAAAATGGCCCATCAAGTTAAAGCCCAGCCCACCAAGATTGCAGGTAGGTTATCACATCATGGCTTGATCAAGTTGATCATCCTTAAACTGTTGCAAAGAAGGAACATGGCCTGGACATACTTCCTATTTTGGAATGAGTTTGAGACAGAATTGCAGCCATAAGACAAAAGGAAGTCTTCTCCAAAAACATCCTCCACTCCTAGAAGTGGTAAGAGGAAGAGGAGGGCCATCTCTCAAATTGCAGTGGATCAGGCCTCCCCAGCTCCTAAGACCAAGAAAGCAAAGAGGAACCTGGATTTCAGTGAAAAGGCAGAGGAGGTTCCAGCACCAGGAAAAAATATCCTCAACCTACCTTACTCTGATTCTGAGCATGAAGAGGAACAGGAAACTAACCTAGTATATCAGTTTCAAATAAGGTATGAGTATTTTCCATCACCTACACCAAAAGAGGATCAAGGTGAACCAGTGGCAACGGCTTCATCCAGTAAACCTAGATCCCAAAAAATCAATCAACTGCTAAGGCAGGTGTATAAGCTAGAAATATTGGAGAGGGAAATCAGAAGAACCGATGAGAGGTTAACAAAGAGGAATGCTAAATTATATGACTCTTTGTAGGAGATAAAAAGGAATTATACCAAGCTAGAGGAGAGCAGTCTTAGGTTAGGGAAAGAGAAAATTAGGCTCTGCTGGAAAATCAAGTTGTCCAAATTGCAAAAAGGGAATTCTAGACCTCATTCTCAAGCTCACAAGAAGCTGGAAACCCTAGTAGAAGTAGCAATGATCCTTTTTGTCCCAAAGCCATCCTGTGATGCTGCTGCCATCCCAAACCCTAGGTAGGATGTAGAGACACCCAAGGGTCAGCATTAAAGCCTTAAAACATCAGGGTAAAAGTGTAATTACAATTTTGATTAAAATTTTAAAACATACTTTTCGGTGGCTTAGGCGAACGCCGCAGTTCTTCATTAGCCGCTGAAAACAGATCTTTCAGCAGCTTACAGGCCCAAAGTTTTTCTTTCTTAGCCACTGAAAGCGCCAACAATACAGAAATGCATAGTTTCACATAGAACTGACTTTTGTTGATCCAAACACCTCATGGATGATTTATAAGGTTGGAAATTAATTAAAGGCACCAGTATTTTGGCTCTGTTTCAGTTTTGAAGGTGCCAGCGAGGTAATTTAGGTCACACATCCTACCTACTCTAAAAAAGTGTGACTTGTTTGCCAAATGGAAAGTTCAAGTTCTACTTCAGTTTCCAGTATAGCTATTAAAGAGTTCGAGGAGTGGGAAGGTTTTGGAGTTAGGTAGATTGGCAATCAAGATAGGATTTTGACCTATTTTTAGCAAATATTTATGATTATGTCTTTTTAGTAAATTCGATCCACTTTCTCAGGATTTGAAATAAATTTTGTAAAGGCTATAAATCCTGTGACTAATGTAAAAGAAAGGGTTCAACGTCAGATAATTTTTAGAAACTTATTGTATTCAAGCTTCTCATGTGCTTTGTCACTTAATACAAGCTCTTTTTCCATTACATGTTTATCTTTCATCTTCTTTCTGTTCTATACTTGTGTTTGGATGTTTCATTCATGTTTATTCTATTTACTTAATGCAAGATAGTCGTCATCCTATCCCTATGTGGGTTATTGGAATTACAAGTATCTTTTCCTTGTTATGATCAGCCATTCATATGTAAGTGCCTTATGTGTGAATATGCCAGCATAATGACTTCTTCATATATTCACCTTTATTACAAACCCTATAAACATTGATAGTTAGAAGCCTTGTCAATTTGATTGATTATTATGCATGTCTTGAGTGAGTGAGGTCTTATTGGTCGTCTGACTTGATCCATTGATTAAACCATTTAAAAATATTGAAGTTACCAGCCATCTTCGAGCTGCAACCTAGAAGAGTTTCCTGGAGAGCTAACAAATTGGTGTCATTTCTGGGGAGAAGAGATTGAAGCTCAACTTCCCCGGGGGACGACATAGGCCCTACATTGATGATAGACAAAGGTGGGACACTGTTTGGGTTGTAATCATCTATTTGGTGACTCTATTGGAATAAGGTGACTTCGAGAAGACCATGTACCAGAGAAAATCCTCAAAGGCCACCAGTAGCATCTGTTTTAGATCCTGAAAATATTATAAAGAGAGGAAGAGCTTTACAAAGGAAGGCTTCCAGATCTGCAAGGGGAGATACATCAAGTACTTCCAGAGGTATTTCTTCTGTTGTATCAAGTAGAACTCCTTTTAAATCTTCTTCTACTAAAGCATCTAGTTCTCAGAAATTTATAAGTGAATCAGAAAATTTTAAGGTTGGGGAATCTTCAAGCACTTTTTCTTATGTAGATCTAGTCCTTGGAAACCCCACTGAGGTAGATCTACCACCTATACTTCCTTAGCTACCACCCACACTAGTATCATATTCTTCTACCCTTTCCACACCCACTTCCAATATGGCTTCCCCTCTGAACAAGATGGAAAGGATCCTCGTTGCCAAATATGTCCCTCTAAATTTGCCTAACCCCCTTTCTTCTATGCCTACTAGAGATTATCTAAAATATATGCCTAAGTTTAATGGGGAGGGATATTTTACAGCTGAGGAGAATTTAGAGGCATTCTACAGTTATGCTGAGAATATAAACATTGAATAGGAAGATGTGTGGACTAGGGTTTTTATGCAAAGTCTAGATGGTCAGGCTAGGAAATGGTTCAAAGAGTTACCTTCTGGATCAGGAGCTGGCATTGAAGCTCTAGATGACATATTTTTGAAACATTGGGGAGAAATAAGAGACCACCTTTACTATATCACATAATTTAGCAATTTGAGGAGAGAGAATGGTGAGTCTGTTTCAAATTTCACAAAAAGATTTAACAAAATGTTCAGCAAGATCCCTACTGAGATCAAACCTATAGACACTTCAGCCAAAATCACTTATGAAAATTCTTTTTATTCTGAGTTTTGTCTTCTTCTCAGAGAAAGAATATATGCTTCTTTATCACTCTTGCAAGATGTTGCTCTTGAAGTTGAGTCTAATATTGTTGCATCTTAGAAAATTAAGGGAAAAGTGGATAGGAGGAAGCAATCTTCAGATCCCTTAGGTCCTTCTTCATTAGAGAACAAAATGGAAAAAATGACCAAGATTTTGGACAGACTGATAGCTGAGATGTATAAACTTAAATATCGAGGTCAACTACCTATAAGGGGTAAAGGGTTAAATGAATTTGCTCCTAGAAACCCTAATATGTTCCATTACAAAAGGAATAACCCATAGGCTCAAATCCTTCAAAGGGATAGGAATATAGCTGAGGAACAAAGGATCATAGCTCCTTTCCAAAATGTGGTGTTAGAGGAGATGAAGAGTTTTCTCAGGGAGAAGGAGAAGCAGAATAAAATATCAATTGCATGGAATATGAAGTTGATCTCTCTTTCTTGACACAATCAGATTATGAGGAAGCCCTCATCAATGAGCAGATCACTGAAGATTCCTTGTATCAGGTAGATGATCATGGAGGTTATAATTTAAGGTCCAGGATTGTTGCTCCTGGTAAGAAGAGTCATGTCCCTACAAAACAACCTACTGCTCTTGTTAAAAATATTGTTGCTCCTGCAAAGAAGATGACTGCTCCCCCAAAGCAACAATAAAATCCATTGCAACCATCAGCCCATGATCCTATCCAGCTCAAAGCTCCATCACAAGAGGTAAGAATCTCTGACAAACTTGTAGAAATTATAAATCCTTGATGGCATAAGGAATTTCATAAACAGGCTAAGGATCTAGGCACACAATTAACCTCACAGAGAATTGTAGGGAATTAGCATAAGGAGAGAAGAAGAAGAATTAATGAACACACATTAATGAATGATCAATAAATGATAATTGATATTATTACATAGGTAATACATCCTTATAAAGGAAAAATGAGTTGCATGAAGACAACTCAAGCTAGCTCATAAAGCAGGCTTACTAATTATGATAAACCCCATAGTTGACTAAAGCACTTTCCCAATCTATCAAGCACCTCACGAATTAGCAATAGCATTTGTGAGTGAGATGAGTGAAGGAAAGAATTGCTAATCCTAGAATATGGAGAGAAAATAATGGAGGATGGGTTGGCAACAAAAGTTGTCAATTTCCTAGTTGACTAGCTTTACCTTATCCATAGAAAAGCAGGATAAAGCAGAAAAAGAAGAATAAAATAGAATCTGCTGTAAAGCATAGTTACCAATTCTAGATGGACATAAAGTGGTCAAGATCAACCCAGAATCAGAAATAAATCATTCCTAGGATATAGATGGCAAGTGTTGACTCTAAGGTGCAAGTGGCTGCCAACTATCTAAGCTAGTGGGTAGGAAATTAATCAAATAATGATTAATTATTTTATGAGTGGGTTTATTATATTCCAACACCCCCCTTTAAGCCTGAATTTATGATGATATTCCTGAACTAATCATAAATATATATGCATATAGGGCCGAGTAATAAAGCTATGGTCACCCTTTTACAATTTATCTTGTCCAAAGAAATGAGGAAAGAGGAAAAACTTCAAGGGGAAAATCCTCCCACAAGAAAGGACATGAAAAGCAATACCAAAAATGTTGAACTGCTGGTGTTGCTACTGCTCCAAACTAAATGCTGATGTCTGGAGGAATCTTCTTCTTGGGAAGAAGATAAATCTGCTCACCTGGATGAAGGACAACTGCAGGATGGAAACTAGGACCATGTAGAACAACTGAAATCCAATGATGTGAAGGCAATACTGAAGGATCTTGAGACTTGTAATCAACTCCAAGATGATGATATGACTTAAACTTTGAACCAATAGAGATGAAATGAGCTCCATATAGGTGAAATAATTGTCCAAGCGAATGTATAATGTCTCCATATTCATTTAAACAGAGAGGATGTGTGGAAGTGATCTTGTAGGAACATAGATAATGCATAGGATCAAAGAGTGCAAATTAATGGGCTCCATGGGTTGATCTAGCTTCCAAATAATCCAAGAGATCACAAATAAGCACAACAGTAGACTCATGGGAATAAACTGGTAAAGAATCCTCTATGGTAGAAGTATGAGAGGAGGAAAGATATTGATGTTCAAAATCTTCAAGGAGGCTCTGAGAATGAGTGCCAAGAACAAAGGAGGAGCTGTAGAAGAACATGGGATCAAGTATGGTAAGTGGAAAAACACTAGAAGGACTTGATTTGGCTAAGCAAACATCCTGGAAGTCACCATCAAGAAGAGAGGCATGCACAAGGTGTGAGAGGTCTGGCATATGGATCTCAGAATCCATGATAGAAGACATAGAGAACACTGAATGTGTGAGTGAATCATAAAAAGCAATAGCAGCTCCATTAGTCACTTCCTTTTCATCAACAACATCATAAGAAGATGAATCAAGATCTTCTACTTCAAGGGACATAGAAAAATATGGCTCTTCAATATTTTCTTCTTGATTGAAAGAGGAAGCATTTGAATCAAAAGAGGGTAGTAGCAACAAGAACTATATGAGAAACTTCTTCTTCATGATCAACTTAATCAGAGACTATAGAGGCTGATACATCTTGAGAGAGAGAAATCATTGAGGAGCTAGAGGCACTCTCCACATAGCTAGAAGGATCCTCATTGTCCTTTCCCAAAACTCTATCCAATGTTTTCTAGAGATCCATTGGGTAATCAACAGAATCAATAAGGTAGCGCATGCATGGATAGCTAGACAAATAACTCCAATTGCTCTATCATATTCATTCAACCAGTCACTTGGCCCTTCATAAGACTCTTCACCAGCTCCAATAGATATATCATAGAGACCTTGTCTCTTTAGATATGAAATCATCTTCAGTTTCCACTCTGAATATCTTGTGAATGGAGAAAGAAGAGGAACTGATACTCTTGAATCCATTCGAGGTTGAACCTGCAAAATAAACCTTCAAATATGAAAAAAAAGGAGGATTAATTAATGAACTCTCAAAGATATGATATCATGTAGAGCTTTGATATCCTTAGCTCTAATAGCATGTAGAAATTTAACTTTGAGAACCTTAGCTTTGATACCATGTTGAAATTCTAAAGCCTTGATGGCATAAGGAATTTCATAAATAGGCTAAGGATCTAGGCACACAACTAACCTCACAGAGAATTGTAGAGAATTAGCATAAGGAGAGAAGAAGAATAATTAATGAACACACATTAATGAATGATCAATAAATGATAATTGATATTATTACATAGGTAATACATCCTTATAAATAAAAAAGGAGTTGCATGAAGACAACTCAAGCTAGCTCATAAAGTAGGCTTACTAATTATGATAAACCCCATAGTTGACTAAAGCACTTTCCCAGTCTATCAAGCACCTCACGAATTAGCAATAGCATGTGTGAGTGATGATGAGTGAAGGAAAGACTTGCTAATCCTAGAATATGGAGAGAAAATAATGGAGGATGGGTTGGCAACAAAACTTGTTAGTTTCCTAGTTGACTATCTTTACCTTATCCATAGAAAAGAAGGATAAAGCAGAAAAAGAAGAATAAAGGAGAATCTATTGTAAAGCGTAGTTACCAATTTTGGATGGCCATAAAGTGGTCAAGATCAACCCAGAATCAGAAATAAATCATTACTAGGATATAGATGGCAAGTGTTGACTCTAAGGTGCAAGTGGATGCCAACTATCTAAGCTAGTGGGTAGGAAATTAATCAAATAATGATTAATTATTTTATGAGTGGGTTTATTATATTCCAACAAAACTGTCCTATTCTTTAAACATTGAATAAAAAATTCAGAAATTAAAAATCCATTTTCCCTTGATAGAGCTTATGAAGAATGACTCCTTTAAGTCATCTATACTAAAATCTCTTCAACCAAGGACATCCATAGATGCTGACTTTGTGAACTTGCAATATGATAAGCCCATAGTAACCCTAGGTCTTATGGTTGAAGAACTAAATGAGTTTTTTCCACCCTTGTATATATCCTTGAACATCCATGACAATATCCTCCACAACTGTTTTCCTAACTTGGGAGCATCCCACAATCTTATCCCAAAGGCAGTGATGGATGAGCTTGGGCTCGACATCACAAAACCCTACCATGATGTTTTCTCTTTTGACTCTAGGAAGGTCAAATGCCTAGGAATCATAAATGACCTTGTCATACACCTCTCCCAGCTGCCTTCAAAAAGTATAGTGATGGATATAGTAGTGGCTGATATCCCACCCAAGTTTGGCCTCCTCTTGTATCTTTCATGGAGTAAAAGTCTAGGTGGTACCCTACAGATGGATCTTACCTATGCTACAATCCCGATGTTTGGAGGTGAAACCAAGAGACTTTATAGCCTAAAAACAGTTTACCTACATCATCAGTAATGCCAAAAATTCTATAAACCATCCCATCTATGCAGTAGACACAAACCTTGGGGCATGTATCCTTCAAATAGATGATTCTCAGCTAGTACCTATGCAGCTCACACATCCTACCTATCAACAACCTAAGGAAGTAACCACCTTTGTCTGGAGCATGTTTTTTTATGGGGCCAGTACTCAAGCCTCAGCAGGTTCAGGTGTGGTTTTGATTTATCCTTCAAAGGAGACTATTCATTTGTCTTACAAGCTTGATTTCAAGACTACTAACAATATAGAAGAGTATGAGGCTTTGTTGTTAGGAGTAAAGGTTGCTAAGGATATGGGAATCATGTGCCTGAAAATATTTGGAGATGCATATCTTATCATACAGAAGGTGAACAGTACTTTCCAAGCAAAGAATGTTAGGATAAAGGCATACAGAGATGAGGTATGGAAACTCAAGGACTCTTTCATATTTTTTGAGATTTCCTATATACCTAGAGCTATGAACCAACTACCCAACTCCCTGGCTGTCTCTGCCAGTATGTTCATTCCTCCTATGCCCCCTAGATTGAACTATGAAATCCAAGTCAAGTACAGGCCATCCCTACCTGATACTGTTAAATTTTGGAAAGTCTTTGAGAATGATGATGAACTTAGTAAATTTCTCTAGGTTATTGATGAATTTTATGATATGCATATTGACCAAGAAAACCTAAATGTAAAGGGATCCAAGGGGCCTAAACTAAAAGAGAAATTGGGTAAGCACAATATTGTCCAGTTGCCAAGCAATCATATACCTCGGGGTCTAGTACCTCTTGAAGAGCTCTTTGACCATAATGATGTCCCCTTCAAACTTGTGAAAAAGGAGAAAGACCCCGCTGTCCATGAGCACAATATAGGTAGCCAAGATCATCCAAAATTCATAAATTTGTCCTCTGAGTTGATTGCTGATCAAAAGTCAGAACTTTGTAGTCTTATGAAAGAGTTTGCTTGTGTATTTTCTTGGGAATACAGTGATTTGAAAACCTATGACACAGATATCATCCAACATAGGATTCCCCTAGAAAAGGACACCATCCCTTTCAAACAAAATCTAAGATCTATCAGTCCCCTCCTACTACCTGTGATTGAGAATGAGATCAAAAGGCTCGTTAATGCCAAAATCATAATCCCCTTGAGATATTCTAAATGGATTGCAAACTTAGTGATAGTGAGGAAGAAAAATGGGGAGATTAGGTTATGCGTTGATTTCAGAAACCTAAACAAATGCTCCAAGAAAGACAACTATCCCTTACCCAAGATGTAGCATCTGTTGCAAAGAGTCTCAAGAGCTAGTGTCATGTCATTCCTAGATGGCTTCTCTGGCTACAATCAAGTTTCTGTACACTCTGATGACCAAGGGAAAACTTCATTTACCACTCCTTGGGGTACTTTCATGTATGCCAAGATGCCATTTGGGCTAATGAACGTTGGGCCACCTTTCAGAGGGCCATGGACATAGCCTTTGTGGGGTTAAAGGACAAGTTTGTTCTCGTATACCTTGAAGACCTAACTGTCTACTCAAACAACTATGAAGAGCATTTGCAGCACTTAAGGAGGGTTTTTCTGAAATGTAGGTAGTTTGGGATATCTCTAAACCCAAAAAAATCTCAATTTGCTTTCAGATAAGGAAAACTCCTATGTCACATAGTTTCAGCAGAAGGTGTGAAGATTGATCCTATTCGGGTTGAAGCAATATAGAAGTTGTCCATACCTAGGTGAAAAAAGGATATCCAGTTTTTCCTTGGTAAGATAAATTTTGTTAGGAGGTTTATCCAAACTTTTTTTAGTTAGTAAAACATATAACCTCTATGTTGAGGAAGGAAGCTGAAATCAAATGGACAGAACATGCAAGAAATTCTTTTGAACCCATCAAGAAGGCTATCATGGAAGCTCCCACTCTAATTAGTCTATACTATACCAAGGGATTCTACATCTTCTCCTTCTCTTCCTATGACACAGTAGCAGCAGTTCTGTTACAAAAAGATGATGAAGGTCTTGATCACCCCCTTTCTTTCTTCAGCAAAACATTGAGGGATGCTGAATTGAAGTATGACCCTATTGAAAAACATGCTTATGCCCTCATCAAGTCATTGAAAGCTTTTAGAATATACATTCTACACTCAAAGGTCATTGCCTATGTCCCTTAAGCTTCTGTGAAGGATGTCTTAACCCAGCCTGACATTAATGGCAAGAGAGCCAAATGGATCGTAAAGTTGATTGAGTTTGACATAGAGGTGAAGCCCACCGGGCTGGTAAAAGGAAAAGGCCTAGCTAAGCTCATGGCTGAAGAAAATTATGATCTGCTAGGCATGAATTTAATTGGTATAAGTTCAACAAACTTGCAGATAGAGGTAGCAACAGAGGTAGCAACAGAGGAGCAACATGACAGCCAGTAGGTGGTTGAGAAATTGTCTTCGTGTGAGTGGTACTCGGGTATTATTCATTTTTGCAGAATTTAGAAGTCCCCCCTGATCTTAGCATGACTCAAGAATGGGCACTTAAGCTTAAGTCTATTAAATTTTGCATAGCTAAAAATTTGTTGTATTGGAAAGACCCTTTTGGTATTTTGCTAAGATGTTTAGATAAAGAAGATTCAGTTCAAGTCATGCATCGGTTTCATTCAAGCACATGTGGAGGATATCATTACTGGAATACTACAGCCCACAAGATTCTAAGGGCAGGGTACTATTGGCCTGTTCTTTTTTCTGATGTGTGTACCTTTGTGAAAGCTTATGACAAATGCCAAAGATTCATAGGAAAGTAGCAGCTCATATCTTTTCCCCTTAGACCTATTATAGTGAATGGCCCTTTCCAGCAGTGGGGTCTTGATTTCATAGGTGAGATTAATCCTTCATCAAGTGGTCAGCACAAGTGGATTCTAGTAGCCACTGATTATTTCACCAAGTGGATAGAGGCAGTCCCCACAAGGAATGCCACTCACCAAGTCATCATGAAGTTTCTATATGAAAACATCTTTAAAACATTTGGTTGTCTGGAAAGGCTAGTGACTGATAATGCACCAGCTTTTAAAGCTGGTGCCTTGGTTGGCATGTGTGAGTCAATGGGTATTCAATTGGTGCATTCTAATTCCTACTACCCTCAAGGAAATGGCCTTGCTGAGTCATCCAATAAGAGCCTAGTTAGAATCATCAGAAAACTATTGGAGAAGAATAAGAAGAGCTGGGATTCTAAGCTAAAATTTTCTCTTTGGGTTGACAGAGGGACTTCTCCTTTTAAGTTGGTTTATGGTACTGATGCTATTTTCCCCATCCAGCTGGTCCTACCAATACCAAAGTTCTTTTAGGAGGAGCAGGATGAACCAAATTACATGGTAAGAAGAATGTTGGATTTGGTTGAGCTACAGCAAGTCAAAGAACAGTTGGTGGAGAAGTCAGAAGATCACCAAAAGAATATTAAAAGTATTTTCAATAAGAAGGAAAAGGTGGACAATTTTCACGTTGGAGACTGGGTTCTGAAATGGGATGTTGTCAAGCAGGACAAGGGAAAGCATGGTAAATTTGATTCTCTATGGAGAGGACGTTTTGTGATAACTCAAGTACAACAGAACAACACTTTCAAACTGCAAATTCTGGAAGGTGAAGAGGTGTTTGATGGCCTAGTCAATGGGAGATTTCAAAAACTCTATTTCATCTAAGGCTTCAAAGCCTTATCAGTGTAAAATATCATTTCTTGTTTTTGCTTTTTTCAAAATAACTACATGCCCAATAGAACAGTAGAAGATAGGTTTAGTCTTTGTTTTTCAGGAAAGGCATTTGGTCTGTGGTTCTTGGGACCTCATAGGGAGGTTCCCATCCCTGAGTAGGAGCCAAATGTTATCTCCTAAATAAATTAGTCTTCAATAGATCATACTAGAAAAATTTATTTGGTATAGTGATGAATATTTCAGGGAACATTGTGAAATATTTTGGTGTTTAATAAAGTTTGGAACGCCTTGTACTCTGTTTTTTCCCATAAAAATCAAATTTTAGCTTTCGGTGACTTAGGTGAACATCTCAACTGTTCATTAGCCACCGAAAAGCCCAGATTTTGGTAGCTTAAAAAAAAACTCAGTGATACTTTAGCCACCGAAATATCAATAAAGATAAACGGTTGGCGCATCCATCACAATCAGCAACCGTCAACAAAAGGAGCGCCACCATCAAGCCATTAACCGCCAAAAATACTAGACCTACAATAAATCATGAGTTGGTAAGAGGGGTCGTTATACAACTGAAGTGACCTATCAAAACCTAAACCCTCTCTGCCCTCCACCTGTCCCTTTTCTATGATTGAACCACCATGAAGCATTGGTTTCCAGTTAGAATGATTACGGTACTGGATAGCTTACAGGTATCATCTGAATTTACTGTCACCCTGCTCAAATCCAGATTGCCAGTCAGATCCCTCAAAATCAAAACCCCCTCCTTAACTCATTCCACATTTCTTGCATGTGTCCTCACTGAGCCAATCCCCCAAAAATATAGCACTGTAATTGCCTTCTCCAGGGTTTGAATTTTCAATTTCGCAAGTGCAGAAGAGCAATACAGTAAATGAAGAAAGGAGGAGGACCTGCCCTAAGAAAGGAACTGGGTGATATTGGCTACCTTGAATCACACCCAGGGGTGTGTCAATTTTTCAAAGACTCAGGCTGCTATAGGTTCGGCGAAAAGATTCAATGATCCCATCAGCAAGTGGTAGAAGCCTTTGCTCTCTCCTTTGATGGATCGAAAGCAGTGATTGGAAGAGAGGAATTCCAAGTGGATGAGGCTCTGATAGCAGAAGTAACAGAGCTCCCAAGGACTGGGGAAATCTAGTTCAAAACCACAATCACAAAGAATGTAGAATTCAGGTCTTTCCTAAAGCCTGAGCACAAGAACATTGTCTTGAAGAAGAGCATTCCCACATCCTGGCTTGAGGAAAAATGGCAGCATTTATTGAAGGCAATTATGGTCTACATCACTTGTGAGGGCAGGTATAATAGGGTAATGATATACCATTTCAAGTTAATGAACCATTTTACTGGAAGGAACCCCTTGAACTTTCCTTTTTACCCATGCAAGAGCCTGACTAAAATGGCCCATCAAGTTAAAGCCCATCCCACCAAGATTGCAGGAAGGCTATTACATCATGGCTTGATCAATTTGATCATCCTTGAACTGCAACAAAGAAGGAACATGGCCTAGAAATAATTCCTATTTTTGAATGAGTTTGAGACAGAATTGCAGCTAGAAGACAAAAGGAAGTATTCTTCCAAAAAGTCCTCCACTCCTAGAAGTGGTAAGAGGAAGAGGAGGGCCATCTCTCCAATTGTAGTGGATTAGGCCTCCCCAACTCCTAAGACCAAGAAATCAAAGAGGAACCTGGATTTCCATGAAAAGACAGAGGAGGTTCCAGCACCAGGAAAAAATATCCTCAACCTACCTTACTCTGATTCTAAGGATGAAGAGGAATAGGAAACTAACCGAGCAGATTAGTTTCAAATAAGGTAGGAGGAGTTTCCATTACCTAAACCAAAAGAGGATGAAGGTGAACCAGTCGCAGAGGCTTCATCCAGCAAATCTAGATCCCAAAAAATCAATCAATTGCCGAGGAAGGTGTATGAGGTAGGAATCTTGGAGAGGGAAATCAAAAGACTGAGTGAGAGGTTAACCAAGAGGAATGCTAAATTATATGACTCTCTGTGGGAGATAAAAAGGAAGTATACCAAGCTGGAGGAGAGAAATATCAGGTTAAGGAAGGAGAAAATTAGGCTCTGCAGGAAAATCAGGCTGTCCAAATTGCAAAAAGGGAATTCTATCCCTCAGTCTCAAGCTCACCAGAAGCTGGAAACCCTAATAGAAGTAGCAATGAACCTTTTTGGCCCAAAGGCATCCTGTGATGCTGCTGCCATCCCAAACCCTAAGTAGGCTACAGAGACACCCAAGGGTCAGCACTGAAGCCTCAAAACATGAAGGTAAAATTGTGATTACAATTTTGATTAAAATTTTAAAACAGAATTTTCAGTGGCTTAGACGAACACTACAATTATTCATTAACCACCAAAAACAGAGCTTTCAGCAGCTTATAGGCCCAGATTTTTTCTTTCTTAGCCACCGAAAGCACCAACAGTGTAGAAAGGCATCGTTTCGCACAGAACCGACTTTTGTTGATCCAAACACCTCATGGATGATTTATAAGGTTGGAACTTAATTAAAGGCACTAGTATTTTGGCTTTGTTTCAGTTTTGAAGGTGCTAGAAAGATAAATTAGGTCACACATCCTACCTACTCTGACAAAGTGTGACTTGTCTGTCAAATGGCAAGTTCGAGTTCTACTTCAGTGTCCACTACAACTATTAAAGAGTTTGAGGAGTAGGAAGGTTTTGGAGTTAGGTAGATTGGCAATCAAGATAGGATTTTGACCTATTTTTAGCAAACAATTATGATTATCTTTTTTTAGTAAATTCGATCCACTTTCTCAGGATCTGAAATAAATTTTGTAAAGGCTATAAATCCTGTGACTAATGTAGAAGAAAGGGTTCAACTTCAGAGACTTTTTAGACACTTATTGTATTCAAGCTTCTCATGTGCTTTGTCACTTGATACAAGCTCTTTTTCCATTACATGTTCATCTTTCATCTTCTTTATGTTCTGTACTTGTGCTTGGATGTTTCATTCATATTTATTCTATTTACTTAATGCAAGATAGTTGTCATCCTATCTCTGTGTGGGTTATTGGAATTACAAGTATCTTTTCTTTGTTATGATCAACCATTCATATGTAAGTGCCTTATGTGTGAATCTTCCAGAATAGTGAGTTCTTCATCTATTCACCTTTATTACAAACCCTTTGAACATTGATAGTTAGAAGCCTTGTCTATTTGATTGAGTATTATGCATGTCTTCAGTGAGTGAGGTATTATTGGTCATCTAACTTGATCCATTGAGTAAACCATTTAAAAATATTGAAGTTACCAGGCATCTTCGAGCTGCAACCTAGAAGAGTTTCCTGAAGAGCTAACACATGCCACAATGTAACGGTAAGCCTTATTATTATTAATTCTTATATCAAATTTGGAACATCGACTAACATAATTTAACACTTGATTAGGCTATCAGACACATCAAAGGCCATCAAGGCAAGATTGGAAAAAATTGGTCAACACAAGCTTGGGCCTGGTGGTTATGCGAATTTGGCGGCATGAATTGTAATTAACAAAAACCTGATACTGCAACCAAATAATATATAGAAAATTATTTTTATTTTATTCCGGTGAAAAACATAAAATTAATGACATCATGCAAATATGCAGGCTGACCAATTCAAAGAATTACCCACTTAGGAATACTTGAAGCTTGGCTTCCAACAAGGCTTTGAAGCCGTTGTTGAACACTGAAGAAGCTTGTGTGGGAATATTGCCTGATCTTTTGTTGATCCATCTGGTGCACATGTATATAAAAACTATATAGTTTAATGAAAATTTATTAATTCTCATGCAATTTATTCATTATAAAAAAATAACATAAACTATCTATTCTGTTTTGAGCTGGAAAGTAATGATCCTGTTAATGCCCAAATGGACACAGACCAGTCGAAGATCATGCTTCAATTCCTGGTAATGAATTTATTAATACGCTATTGTTTTTTATAGATAATTGCAGATGATGAACATTAATTCTAATTCTGCACAATTCAATTACAGAGCATGTAGATCCAGGTAATAATGAACAAGTTGAGCCTGGACAGGATAATGATGAACATGATGATGTGCCCAGGAGAGGTAGAAAACCACCTTTGTAATGTTTTTCTAAATGAATTACTTGTAATTATATAAAATAAAAAAATTAATGAAACATTTTGACATTATTGCAGCAATTATGAGCCCCTCGCCGCAAGTTCAACTTGGCGAGCAATCTACTAGGGAGACCGATGAGCAAATTCCAGAAGATGCTCTTCTTGCTAAAAATGTAAAGAGAAGAAAAGTAAAAAGGAAGTGACTAAATTTTTTTTGAGTAATTCTTTTCTTATAACACAATGTAGTGCATGGTTTTTTCCTCTATTTAATGAATGAATGGTTAAATGAGTGCTTTAATGAATGGTTTACTGAATGGTTTTATCGGCTATTGACTAAATGAATGGTTTAATGAATGATGTAATGAATGTTTTTTCATCTATTTAATGATTGAATGGTTTATTGAATGATTTAATGAAAGATTTTTTCAACTATTGAGTGAATTAATTCACAGTAAATTGTTATTTGAAAGTAAATGTATTGGGTTTGGGGAATTGAGAGTGATGTGAGGGGGGGAGGGGCCATAAGAGCTTCCACCTTCACGTGGTTGGTCCTGTTTAGTAGAGAATATTAAATTANGTATACATTAAAAACTGTTATTTCTAAAATTGTAGTGTTTAAATTTTACTATTTCTATTTGACTCGTCCATTGGAACTTGTTATAGATAGCGTTGGGAAACATTTTCATAGTTCAGAGGCAAAAAATGGCGTTTTGATGTGATTGATGGCTTTATATACATAGTGTTGTGGTTATCCATGTTTCTTTAGGTGATCTCTTATTACCAATTAATTTAATTGAATAGTTGAATAGTATTGTAATTTACATTGTAATAGTATTGTATTTATTTACATTGGTTTTGTTATTTTCATAAACAGGAAAATATTTATTTGATGGGTCGTAACATAAATTTATTGCAACACGAAAATATTTGTAGTATGTTGAATGATGTTTTGAAAGGTAAAGCAGAAGATGAGAGTGCGAATCTCCACAAATCAAGGTAAGTTGTAACAAAAAAATTATAATTAGTATCGGCAACATATTCCTAATTCTCATACATACTTTGCTTCAGCTAATTTGATTTGTATTCCATACTTGCTCAATTTATACCATTATTTGTTCCCTATAATTTTAACTTGCTTGAATTGATAATAGAATATATCAAATATGCTTAGAAATTATCAAATATGCTTAGAAGTCCAAAAACACGGACACCATGTTTTGTTGCATGAAAATGTTATGGTTCCTTGTTGTCGGTTTTGAAAGGTTTTCTTTGGAATAGAATCATTGTCAAAATAATAGATACATTTTTCAAATATTATTGGATTACATATACAAACCTAGGGTTTGCCTAGATCTCTATATATGGTTAAAAGTGATCATATCAAAGAGATGTGAATTTTCCTTGATCTATATAGCCAAAGGCTGTAAAGTTACTTTATGGATTTGTTGATTGTTCTGCATCCACGTAATCAACGACATGGAATCTCCATAGACCTGAATTCAATAAAGACCTTTCACAAGTGATAGATATCTTCTCACAACAAAATCTCTCTCTGGATCAGATGATACAATCCAAAGGAGGAGGTTAAATTCAAAAAGCCTACAGCTTAAGGCAAGTAGTAAGAACATTAGATTTTTTATAGTTGAGCCAACTTTAGATTAATATGGAACCATATCTCAAAATTTTCCCTTCTAAATGGAATGAATAAAAAAAATATTCAGTGACAAAGAGTGTTTTTATATAACCCTCATCAAGCCATAGTTTTTGCATAAAGGGTGGCAAACATTTAAATTTTCCAAGCATTGGCCTTAGATTTGGCCATATTGGTTGTTTTCCTAACCAAACATATTGATTAACCAAGTATTTCAAGGTAAAACAATTGGTGTCACATAATTTACATTAAATGACATATCTCCCATACTAGCTTATAAAGAACCTCATTATTCTATGCAATCATGTCCTATATGCTTTGAATCCTCTAACCATAATTCTTCCACTATTACATCATCATAATCATCAAGAGTTCCATGTAGCATCAAGAATACAATAACTCTATGATATTTTCCTAGCCTTACATACCATAAGAATAAATATTCAAAAACATACAAGGTGTTAAATCTACTCTCCATGTCTTGTACTAGGGTAGAAACCTTAGTGTTTGAACAAGATACATAATAACCATCATCGACAATGGTGTATTCTTCTGTAGGGTTTGCATGTATAAAACAAACATTAGTCATCACAAAAAAAACCTAACATCACAAGTAAGCAATCTCTCCAACAACATCTAAGACGTTTATCATCCCTTGTCTTCTCCTAAGGTTAAAAAAATAGTAAAGAAAAAAACATACAAAATGGAAATTACTTGCATTGGAAAGATGCACATTCTGGAGAAAGAATCATGAATTGACATGGGCATGTTTTCCTAGGACAAGGAGGTAGGTTTAACAAAGGCCATTGCACCCATAGGAGGAACATTTCTTAGTGAAAATTCATGCTAACTTGTGTAAATTTGGGAATTCTAACTTTTAATGTGATTTTCAAATTTCACTTCTCGCCAAAGGTTTTCCATATTGAATTCTTATGAATATTCAACCATCGGATGATCTTGAATATAAATTCTAGTAGAAAAATATGGATGATATTTCACTTTACATCAACCCCATTCCACTATGAATTACAAGAGTAAGGATATCAAAAGTATTCCAACAAGTTTCAGGTATTTTAGGCACACATTTCTAAAGCTAAACCATATTTGAAATCACTTTTAAAATATACAAGGTGTTAAATCTACTCTCCATGTCTTCTACTAGGGTAGAAACCTTAGTGTTACAATAAGAGACATAACAACCATCATCGACAATGGTGTATTCTTCTCTAGGGTTTACTTGTATAACACAAAACTCAGTCATCACAATAAAAATCCTAACATCACAAATGAGCAAGCTCTCGAAGAACATATAAGATGTTTATCATCCCTTGTCTTCTCCTAAGGTTTCCACATGAACCCTAAGTCTCCAAGACAAGTGCCATGAAGGGTACAAATGATGAATGAATATGAGATATTTCTCCACCCTTATATATGCAAGTAGGTGAGGGAGGATAACATAAAATAAGGACAAGTTTACCTACAAGTAACCAACATGGAGAACCCACATGTAGCACTCTACATTCCAAGGATGTGCATGTCAAACTAGGGTTTTGTCCAACCCTGAAAGTGAGATTCAATAGGGTATTATTATGTATGTATGTATTAATATGTATGTGTAAATTGGATTATGTATGTATGTATTATTATTATGTATGTGTAAATTTGATTTATTATGTATGTATAGTTATTAGTTATTATGTATGTATGTGTCATTCTCAGAAACAAAACAAAAGTATTCTTCATCTCACAAATAAATCATGTTATATCCTTCATTCAGTTGCAACTGTAATGAATTGAAAGAATTCATTGCAAATTGTTAACCACAAAATAGGAAAATGGAAAACATGTTTGTCAATGTATCTAGAAACAAGAAATGGTTTTCAAATTGTTCAAAAACATACCATTGCAGTATCATTTACCCCCTCTCCATACTTGATGTACAATTCATATTTCCTATTATTTTGTTGGGAGGAAATCACAATTTCCACATTACATACGAAAGAGTAGTTGTTTGTTGATCTTGAAATGCATCCTACAGTCTCGAAAAACTTGAGATATTGCTTCAACAAAATTCTATTGTTGTAAAAAATTGCAATACTTTGACTCTCCTCTATCATATATCCCCTAATTTCTAGTTCCAAGAATTTATATTCAGACACTTCTACTAAGAGTGACGTGTTCAGTGAAACAAGAAACAATATTATATTTATATTCAATGTATTGTTAATTGGCCATATCTATCTACTAGGTCAACATGTATCAACTGCATTTTATTGGTGAATTTGAAATTTTTCTGTTTGTAGGTCCATAGAACAAGAGAATATCTCCTTAAAACAAATTTGTTTATGTTGTTGAACAAAGTGCTAGAATAGACGATGGTGGTTGTGATACTTGTTAAATTTTACAACAAATGGGGAAGCAAACTTAGTAATGTTAAAACATAGGGTTTGTAAAAAAGATTATTTTGTTTGGTTCTATCAAAGATAAAATAAAGAAAAAAATAAAATATTGATGAAGAAAGCCAAGAAACAGTACAGGTTCAACATCAAATTTTGTAAAAGGTACAAGGTTATGAGGGCAAGATGACATTGTGAAAGGAAGGAAAAATTGATGGCACGAAATCTTCTAGGTGGTATTGTACAACAAGTTTAATATTATAAACGAACCCTAGCTCTACGATTTTGGATATCATTTTTTCCTAATTCATTTTTCTCTTCTTCAATGGCTTATACTATACTCTATCATTCATAATTGTATTATCGGTATGTTATTTTTACTTTGTGTTAGAATAATCAACCCATAGTATTTACCCACTTAGACATTATTTCATTTATTTTGTCTTATTTTCCTAGTCCATGAGTCCCACCATGTGCAAGT
>LPNX011064111.1:206029-216445 GCA_001517045.1 Pseudotsuga menziesii
TATTAAAGGGTTGGCTATTGTACACTCAGTTAATATAATTTTGTGTTACAACTCCATATTCAGTCTCCATTGTTGATAATTTTGCATGATCAATTGTTAATTGCTGTGAGTGAAATTAATCTACTGCAGGCCTGAATTTCTACACTTTGTATATTTTTTGGTAGGTTTTTTTGCTATGGCTCAGGTCAATTGTGTTCCAAACCCTATTTTTTCTTCTACCATAAATGAGTCCTCAATATTGTCCTGGGAGATGAGATAAGATATGTATGTGGCAAGTGTTGTGAGGAGAATGGTTATGAATCTTTATGAGGGAAAAAAATTCCTATGAAGTAACTCCAATTCTGATGATACTATCCATTGATGTCATCAAATTGATCATGTGGTCATCTACAACAACCTTTTCTTTAATAAACTATTGCTTCCATTATGGTTTCTAATTTTGAGCCTTACTTTCTTTGGAACCATGGTATTTCTCTCTCTTATATTCAATTTTATTGAAAGGTAAATTATAATTTATGGTGCTTAAGATGTAGTCATATGAAAGGAATCTTGGCAACAAATGATCAATATTGATGCTTCCTGATCATAGAAGCTCCATGTTTCAACAAAATTTCTTGGTCACCGTTAAGAGCATCACATTTTTTGGGTTTCCATTAACCACATTTATTAATGATGAATAAGAAAATGGTTGAGGGTTGTTTTACAAGCTCAACCACTCAAGTTACAACAAATTTTGACAAAGTAGGTACAAATGGCTATAAAATGCAGGGATAAATACTGGAAAAATTAGAGTGTCTCCTCAGATGGACAAGGAAGCCTTATGAGGTGTGCTAAAAAAAATTTCATAAACTTTTCATAAACAATAATTTTTTTTCTGTAGGAAATGAGGTATACAATTTTAGAAGAGCACCTTCTTGGCTTTGTAATCATCTTGCAACTGATACAAAAGGCACTTAGATTAATAAAAAAATGACATTTACTTGCTAGATAGCCAATCTTTGTGCAAATTTTGAGATTTTATGCTTTCAAATAAGGATAGATTTAAAAAGATTTGTTACAGTTTTAGTAAGCATATTGAATGCATAGGGATAGTAGATTTTGTCCATTCGAATTCAAACCTAAAGAAAAGATATACCATCTTCCATAATGATCACAATGCCATATTGAATTTTTATTTGGGAGCCATAGTAAGTTCATTATCATTTTTCACTAGCGATAGAGTCATTCTTAGCATATGAAGAAATTTCCAGTCAGAATATGGTAATTTTGATCGAAGTTTTTAGTTCATAAGTGGTGCTAGAAATTATAGCTTGTGGTTAGAAATATGGTTTCTATAGAAGTATGAGATGCTCTAGGTTTGGTTGAAACCCTATTCTTATTACTCTATTTTGTGACTATTGTTATTGTTGAAAAGATGGGATGCTGGATCACATTTGGGATGATGACACACTCAAGAATCTCATTGAATCATTAATCTTCAAGAACCTATGCCAATAACAATTTCAATATTGAATACTTAATGGAAGGATCTCTTTACATTCAAACGCTTATTGTTTTCAACTTTGTCACTTTTAAATCCTTATGATAAATATCAATCTTTTGTAATCAATGGGACTAGTTTCTGGATTTTTCTCAAAAAATTCTAATTCATACTAGCTGGGAATGGGTTTCTTAAGGATACCTTTTTATTTTGATGGGAAAAATCGTAATTTCATTTCTTGAAAAAAAAATTACATATATCAAATACCCTTGGCATTCAAAATGAAACCTTTCTTAGGTTCTATGAAGGGGCACTAAGATGCGATCTTTTAAAAATGTAGTTTAACTCAGGTGTTCATTTTCATGACCATAGTTTCTAAAAGATATATTTTAAGGAAGAGTGTTTATTTTTCTTATAATTTGAAAGCATTTAACAAATATTCATGTTTCTGATTTTGTGTTTTTTAGTCACATCTTGTTGTTTGAGTTTGTTGATTTGGTTTTTACTTCTCCTTACATGTAGTTACTTAATACTAGTTCAATTATGTGGTTATTTTTTGACCTAAAGTTTAAACAGTGCATATTTTAAACATAAATTATTCCCATTTCTAACACGTCAGATAACTATTTTTCCAAATGATTTTTGCAGAGATTGGATGCTAAGTACGAACTGGATCCTTCAACAAATAGTTTTTTTATATGATATTGTGCGTAAGGAGATTGAAGAGAAAACATCCAAGGGCTCTTCTAGTTGCACAAATGCTCTACTGTGGCTGACAAGGTGAAATATGCTTTCAAAGCACATATTCATTTCCTCTTTATCTATTGTAAGCCACATGCCAACTCTTGTGTTTTGTAATATGAATTTAGCATGCCAACTCTTGCAATGAAATCTAACCGGATTTTAGCATGCCAACTCTTTCAATGACAACTCTTTCTGTATTGTAAGCCACATGACAACTCTTATTTTGCATGTCTCTCAAATAGGAGTTGGAGCAAAAGGGATTTAGGTTACCTCATCTAGATAAGAATGGAGTTTGAGTATCCATGCCCTCCCTTGAAGTTTCATCAACCAATTTCTGATTTTTATGAGCTCAAATGACTTCATATGCCCAAGCAATAGATTATATTGGGCATTACTCTAAGGTTTTTATTTTAGTTATTTTTGGTTTACTTAATTTTCTCCATTCATCTTATCTTCTAATCTTTTTTACTTTTTGTAGGTACTCAGAACTTTTTGGAAAGAAGTTTCAAAGAGGAAGAGGAAAGAATTTCCTTATTGGAGTAAATCTTAGATCTAAAGTTTAAAACCCTAACTACTAATTGTTTCCTTTTAAACTAGAAAATCTTCTAGAGAACATACTCCAAGTATCTCTTATTTCATAAGTGGTACTTTATTGAAGATCTAGCACCCTTGATTAGTGTTGGTTTCTTTGATTTAGTGTTGAATATTTTTTACATTTTTCTCTAATCTTCTGTGGGGAATTCAATTCCACATGTTCACTATGATTAGAATCCCATACGCTGAAAACACTAAGTTAACCCTATACTATTTGGATAAGATTGATTAATTAATCCCTCCTTCTTTATCACTAGAGGGTAAAATTTTTATTGCACATTTTAATAATAAAATTTTGGTGGATTTTTGCTTACGCATTCTTCTAAAAATATTTAGCAAGCCTTAAATCGAATTGTATTTTGGCCAAATTGGCCCCCTCTCTTAATGGTCATCACTCATTATGGTTTCAATTGAGGGATTTATGTTGTTTTAGTTGAATTTAGTTAAAATCCAAATGAATTTTAATTGAGATCACAGTGTTCATTCGACCATCCTTCATATACCCTATATCATTGAGGGTTTCTATCAACCAAATTGAATTTTATGTCTCAAATATTAATTTGGTTTAGTAATTTGATCAAATCGATCTAGTGAAAGATTTTAAATTTGAGGATCTACAAGTACACTGAAGCTTAATGAGCCATCCATTCTCATTGTTCTTGGTTTGACAGTTTTAAGCAATTTGTTGGATACTAAATATTTTTATTACTTTAAGGCCTGATACAAATACTTAAACATTTAATCTAGAGTTACGAGGTTTTTCTAAATCATTTCAGGAGGGTTCTTCCAATTACCATGATTTCCACATTGGTAAAATATTGGAGAATACATATTTGATCCACCTTTTGGGGGTTCATTAGCATCAATTAAGTGGTGTAAGGTATTCACACTCTAAATTTATCCTTCTTCATCAAGTAAAATAAGCTATTCATGAGGTGAATTTGTTATATCATAAATTTGACCTTTCTAATAGAATGGAATACCTCCTAAATTGACGGCTTGAGAGGTCACTTGAGTAATCTAGTGTTTGTATAGAGCACCAACAAGCAGTCTCCAAATACTGAATATGTCTAAAAATAGGATGAAACAAAAGGTACATCAACGTCATAGTCAAAGGAGTTTTGATGAAGGAGAAATCATATGGGAACTTCAGCAAATCATTGAAACAAGGACCCAACAACTACAAAATCAAGTTAATATTGAGTACCTCATTAAGTGGAAGAACTTACCATCTAAATATTCGACATGTGAAGACGATGCCTTTATACAGATGCATCCATAACTACCCAAGTGTTGAGGACAATACTTGGATGAAGGGGAGGGGCATGTTAAGCCCTAAAATTTGGGCATAGTTCCCCCTATATTTTGGCACTTTACCCCCTATATGGTGGTGTATTACATATTATTGATGTAGGGTTGGGTCTATTAGTTTTTATAGTACACCTATTGCTCCTATATATAGGAAGGAGATATTTTCATTTTAGTCATCATGGTATCATGTCTTGTCTTGTGTACTCACTACATTGTGTAAGGAGGTTCCTCCCTCGAAGAGGATTTCTATTTATCTACATTCTTCATTATTAAGGCATGGATTACTCTCTTATTGTCTATTTCTTCTCTTTTTATTCTATTTCTCGGACTTGGTTGCATAACATAGGAGGATAACTTGTTGTAATGCATTAACTCAAGTGTCATCATGCAAACACTTTATTAACATAAGCGTTGTCTTTTGATTAACTTAAGTGTCGTCTTTTAGTTTAACTAAAGTATAAACACTTTAGTTAACTAGTCCATCTTTATTAACACTTAGTTAACTATTATTAACTGAATCGTGCTGATTGATTTACTTTGTAATGAACAGTGTGAGTTCTTTAATTAAATGAAGCATGCATTGTGGCTTTAAGTGGAGCTCACAAATTCAAGTTCACTTAGTCATTACATGGACAATTTGAATTCTCTTTTTCTCTATGAATTTTCTCTTTATTATTATCTTTACTACATGGTCAATATGTATTAGCTTTAATTATCTATCATATCAGACTATACTCAAAAGAATTGTCTGATGTTGTGATCATATTATATTACTACGGACCAAATGATCATATGTTAAAGTAATTCACTCTAGAGGTAGCTAATCTTGAAAGGAGAATTAATAGCAATTAGTGACCATGGTTAACATTACATCACACAACATTTGATGCTTTAACAAACAAAGCATCCACCTCTATAACTGTAGGCCCATCCCATGGGTACCTACTATAACTGGAGGTCCACATGAGAATCAACTGCCGCTATAACTGGAGTTCCACCCGATAGGTACCTACTATAACTGAAGGTCCATATGAGAATCATGACTTGATATACACACAAGTCCTAAGCCTTGTACTACAAGACTTTACAACATTATCACTTTGATAAATCAAAGCAATAACCTCAATGCATGAGGAATAACCTTTATAATTGAAGGTTTAGTCATCCTTAGGTCTAACCTAAGAATCTACTCCAAGTTACTGAGTGCAACATAGTCTTTTTACCTCAACACATAAGACCCAATCTTGACTGCACAATATTGACTTAAAAAATCACTCACAATGTTATACATTTAACAAAAATAATTCCTAAAAATAAAATTTATATAAATTATCTAATTTAAAATTATATAAATTTATCTAGTTTAAAAACAATTGATACTATTGTACAATAAATCATGATCTTTACCTTCATGACATAAAATTTTAAATTACGATCTTTACTTTTATGACATAAACTTTTATCACGTTTGTCATATTTTAAATCATGGTCTTGACTTTTATGACATAAAGTGTTATTACTTTTGTCCTTCAACGACAAAAGTGATAAAATCATATGCTTCATATCCTTTGAATTAACTGTTTTGTCATTTTTAAAAATATTATTTTGTCCTTTTCAACAATTTTTTTTTGAGAAAGTAATTATGCCATGCTATTTGTAGCTCCACATAGCTAAGCCCTTTTGACATGTATCTATATACCTTGTATCATTCGCTTCAATTATTTTGACCATTTATCATTATTATGTGGAATGTAATATGTGTCATGCTTACACTTATTAGTCAACAAAAACCTGACTTTATTTTAATGCATTTTGTCTATTGCACTCTAACATTATGGCTAAGTTAAAAAATCTCTCCCAAAATATAGTACTTTGCTTTGTCTAGTGTTGACATTAAGGAAAGTGTCCTCTTCATAAGGAAATCGAGTCAGCACCGAACTCAACCCACCCACTAGTAGAGGGTGTTCCTTTGAATCTTTGGTATTGTCTTCATATTTTAATGGTGGGTCATGTACTTTTATTCACATAGTATATATCACGATGAGTTACAAGAGATGATATTTCAATTTTAATTATAAATAGATGCATTAAATTAGTTTCCATTTGTGATGTTTCTGTTTGAGATGTTTATGTTTGATGTTAAATAAATGTAACTAGAGAACGTGCACTTAATATAACTAGAGTATGTACTTTGAGGTGATTTATGTGGTGATTTATATTCACATAATATATGTCACAATGAGTTATAAATGAAAATATTTCAATTTTAATGAAATAAAATATATTAAATTAGTTTTGTTTATGTTTAAAATGTTGGTTTTAATGTAACAATACTTTACCAAAGGTATTAAGTGTGAAACGTGGAATGATTTAAGAGAAGGAATGTTATGGTAAAGTTTTCGAAGGAAATATAATAATAGGGAATACAATTCTGTGGTTGATTGTTTATCTAAGGAAGTTCTTCATGTTGCAAAGGGATTTCTTTATTTTGTGGAATTTGTTGATAAGTTGAAGATTAGTAAAGGTATACTGAATGTGTTTTTAGCATTGATGAAGTGATTACCTATGGATTGACCTTTTTTTTTTATTAACGGGATATTAGCTCTTTTTTGTATTGTATGGAGGATTGTTATGATGGGTTGTCTGCACGGACCTTGTTAAGAACCTATGTTTTGTTGTTTAGCTCAACTACTTGTTCTATCTTAGATATGTATACTCGGAAGGATTACTATAGTAATTATGGGAAAAAATTTTGTCACCTTTGATTCCATATGAATAACAAGGAATGGTTTTTTCTGCTTGAAAAAAAAGTTTTCAAAGGAAAGTTTGGTAGTGAGGAATTGAGTCCCCATAGGTAGAAGTGCATAGCTTAGTAGGGGGTGAGGGTTGGATGAAGAATATTGAGAGAAGGAAAATAAAAAAATTTCTTTTGTAGAGGTGGGAGATTTATCTATAGAATAAACCAACCATGTCACTTGATAAAGATTTTAATATAAAAGTTTCTATAGGAAAAAGAAAAACAATTATGTAGCATCAAAATATATATAAATATCTTTATGTTTTGTTATATGGTTCCTACTAAGCTTATCTTACTTTTCATGCTTCTTTCAAAGAATTCGTATGTATCCTACTCATTGGTCAACCCAACTCATTATGTCAAAGCATTAATCTGTTACATTTGCGACCTTATTCTACACCATGTGTGTGTTTCTAGGGTGTCCTCAATCCTTGTTTCTAAATAATATTCCACTATTAACACTGACACATTTACTTTAGAGGTTGGTTAAAGGCCCTAGTACTTGGGAAACCATTATCATCATCAATGGGTTTGCTTAGATATAGTAGTTTTTTTCATTATTTCTCTCTGACTAGATCATTTATCCTATATTTCACTTCAACTTTCTTAACCTTGGATCTAGTTGAAGACCTTATCCATGCCTGGCTATTGTCATCATATTTTTTTGGCCTTCAGTAAGAGCTTCCCTCTAGTGAATTCCTTGCATGCTTCAACCTTACCTTCAAGTAGGCCTAGTTTTGTTGTAGTTATTCAACTCCCTGGGAACCATTATTCCCTTATGTAGTGACCTTTCCGGGCCCTAGCTAAAACTATTTGAAATCTAGAACTTACCATATACCAAATATAAATTTGCAACATAGAATAGGTTACAACAACAATTCCTTCAAGAAAAATTCAACAAAACTTTAAACAAATAAAAATCTTATTTCTGAAGGTCGATCTAGCTATCGTAGATGTTGTTGATTGTATGCGTAGACCTAATCCAGACCAAATATTTCCCAATTTCATACTGACTCCTCGGTTCACCTCCATACCACGCTATGTGTACTTTCCTTCCTCCTATCCCCTTGAGCTAGAAAGGACACAAGCTGGGATTCCAAGAAGTGATCTACCAATCACCAAGATGATCCCAATGCTAAACTTACACAGTCACATGATCACAAAGGATCATTCATTGTAACATCCAACATTATGGAGCATAAATATGCCTCTACCCTCAATGCCCTCTTCCTCTAATAAGAAAAATCCTTCATGACACATGTCGCTTCTCATGCAAAATTCATATATTTGTTTAATTTATTTTAGTATTTTCCATCCACCATGTGTCACATTCTCATGAAAGTGCACACAAGTTCCAGAATTCACTCCTAGGTATTCTCCAATCCTAGGATCTCATTCCTCAATCTGTGGGTGAGTGTGGATTTCAACTCTTGTTGACTCATTTAGGTCTCCTAGTCTCTCTAGGACTCTAAAATTTTCTCCATTTCTATTTTCTTTTATTTATTAAATCAATTTTATGCAATATGTGCACACACTCACTTATCCTATAGCCCACATGCTATACAATCAAAATCATTTTATTTTCTTTTGCAAATAAAAACTAAATGCAATTTCTATATGACAAGTCAAATGCATGCATATTTAATTCTCATGGTTGTCAAGGTACCGCTTCTATGGGTCCTTCGAATAACTATATTATTTCCTTTCTTTTCCAATTCACTTGATTGTCAAGGCACCACTTCTTTGTGTCCTTCAAATAATCATTATTGTTCCTTTCTTTTTTGTGCTGAGTGTATTGTATAGACTTATGTATTGTTACTTGAAGTCTTTCTCCTAGAACCTACGTGAGACTAATGGCAGTTGAGGAATAAGATCGTTCTTATTGCATGCCCCTCAACTTTCTCACATGTGGCCAAGTCATTATGGCCTACCCATGTGGCGCATGCTACTTGTATAAGCTGGCAGGTATTTCAACTCGCGTGTGGGTTTCTATTAAGAGGAAACAGTCAGTCGTCTTTTTCTTATGTGTGTTTGCCCGTTCTCTATGACCCCTTTATTTCCACATGAGATTTAGTGGGTGAATCTTTATACCTACCACTACACACACTCAAAGTGCACATGAGTAACACTGCACAATATAATCAATGAGCATGCTTTATTCATCTCAAAAGTTATTCATCCTTTATCCTTCTATTGCAATTTAGTAAGCAATATTTATTCACATCTAGGAATTAAGAAAAACATTTATTCACCATTCTATCATATTTATTAATTGCTAATCGGTCAACAATCTTTATTCTATGACATAAAACAGAAAATAATTTATTCTTGTTCATTTAACCGAGCCACTTTCAAATAAGTTCCCTCAAAAGTTCATTAGTCAAACTCAGTAAGAGGTGGGAATTACACCTTAGATGTATTATATGAACTAAACACTATTATTTAGATGTATTTGGTCTAACTTCTTTCACCATGATCCCATTTTTTTCCTTCTTTTTATCTATGTCACAAGCATGGATATGCCCCAAGCTATCTATAAAGAGACTGCATATATATGTCAGCTCACCATTGTTTGCATTTTGTAAGTGGCATCCATTATCTCTCCAATTTAGTTCCTTCTTTGGGGATCAACTCTCTCTCTCTCTCTCTCTCTCTCTCTCTCTCTCTCTCCATAATACATGGGTTAAATACCACGTGATATCTTTCTAGTAGATGATTTATGCTTTACCTCGCACCGCAGAGACCAATCCTTATCACCCTATTTTTTCTCACGTAGAATATTTAAGTGGGAATACCTAGAAACATCACAAATAAACATACTCTTCACATAATACAATCAAATATATGATCAATAGGTTATTTATACACCATCAAGCATAATCAATCCTTCACTTGACCTTTTCCTGGAGTCATGTGAGATATCCTTTCATACTAGTCCCAATCTATTGTGCACCAAATTCCCAAAATATCATAGAAGTAGAAAGAAAGAGTAACCCAACTTATTGAGAATGGAATAAAGAGATGAATAATGGGTCAACCTCCTTTTACAATGTTTGAACAAGATGAGAACATCTCTAAAATTAGGCTTCCTTGGTATATATAGGATACAAAGGGTACAACTACAATTAAGGTCATATTTCATCAATAAAGAAAATACTAATATAATAATGGAATGTAATGTCACAATATCTAGGGCTTAACATGCTCCTACCCTTCAAATGAGCGTTGTCCTCAACAATTGATTAATTTCGGATGTATCTATATGAATAACTCATCTTCCCATGTTGCCTCTTCTTTATTGGAAATTTTTTCCATTTGACGACATACTCAATAATTGTTTGATTTAATAGTTTCTCGATCCATGTTTCAAGGATTATTTCAAGAATTGTATGATCTCTCCTTAGTCATCAATATCTGGTAAGATAGTCTAAATTGGGATCTTATCTATCAGGGAATTTATTCCTTGGTTAGAACTAGTTCATAACTTAAA